>PVIY010002139.1:0-99855 GCA_004026745.1 Myrmecophaga tridactyla
GAAATGATTGTTTAGCAAATTTCTGGTGCAATTAAAAGTGGGACATTTAGAGGTCAAAGAGCGGGTGGGTGTAAAGAAAAGATGACATCTAGAACTCAAGAGCTGTGTGCTCTAGAACAGGTTGGTGAGTCCAGGTAGTAACTACTGATGAGGAGAAGGACCACGCAGACATCTCGGGCCCAGAAGCCACATCGCCAAAATGAACTGATTTCACCAGACACGAGGCAAACGTAACGTGGGGCTGCACATAGGTGTTTCAGATGATGCAAATGATGCCTCTACTATCCAAATTTCAAAAAGTGTGCTGAAAATCATACATGTACTTATGATAAACAGCGCAAATTGCAATAGGTCTATTAAGTTTTTTTCACCAGTGTTATTATCAAATTAGGATGGTAACTTAGTTTGATAATCTCATGATCAGAAAATTTAGCTCACAATTATATATAATTGATCAAAAATTAGAAACATTTAAGAATGATTGCTGAATAAGTGTAATTTGCTTTATGGACCTAACTTCCTTAGACAGGCAGTCTGAGGAGAAGCCCTTGGTAACAAAATGTTTCAGGACACTGGACTAAGTTCTAAAATTCTATGAAGGCAATAGAGTCTAACGGTTCCTCATATGTGTTTTGAGGATAGACTCCTCAGCTTCCTGGCTGTGTATCTTTAAGCAACTCACTTAACCCTCCTGCATCTCTTTTAATTTGTTTCAGCCTTGTGATGGTTTGGAGCTTTACGTACCCGCCCCCCCCCCACACACACACACCAAAAATATATTCTTAAACGTAACCCATTCCTGTGGATGTGAAACTATTGTAAGTAAGCCTTTTTGATGAGGCTACTTCAGTTAAGATGTGATCCGCCTCAATCAGCCTGAGTCTTAATCCTATCATTGGAGTCCTTTACAAGGGAATGAAATTCAGATGAAGAAAGAGAAAGCCAGAGGAAGGCGGCCAGAGGCTTAATGTTAACAGATCCCTGAAGAGAAGGCAGAGACCAAGACGTCCCATGTGCCTTTCCACAGGACAAACTAAGGACCAAGACCGCCAGCAGCCAGCCCCAGCACAGCACAGCACAGTATTTGGGGAGAAAGCATCACCTTAAGGATACCTTGATTTGGACTCTTTTCTAACCTCAATACTGTGAGCAAATAAATGCCCATTGTTTAAGCCAACCCACCGTGTGGTATTTGCTTGAACAGCCAACAAAACCAAAATAAGTTTGCAGGATGAAAATATCAGCAGCACCTAGTTCATAAATTTGCTAGTGAGTATTAAATGAGTCAATAAATTGAACGCATTTAGAACAGAGCTTGACACATGTGTTTTGAGTGATATTAAAAACTCAGAAAATTATGGTGATGATTTAAACATTTTTACTGTTACTGGTTAGTTTGGACGCTAAGCATCCAGAGGAAATTAAGTTCTCAATTTTTTATTTAAACAGCCGTGGTCCCTCCCTCCAAAAACAGACAAGGAAAATAACACTGTCCCCTTTTCCAAGGAGCAACCTGGGAGCATATCATCAATCAGAACATGTTCTTTATTTCATAGGAAAATGTTTTTGGAAAATATTTAGCACATGAGAACAAAGTAAGGATGCTGAGGAAAAAAGTATGTTAATCCTTAATAATAAATGCAAGGAAATTTACATATAGAATATAGAAGTATTTACTTTTTTATGGAGTAAAGAATAATAATTTTTTAATTATTTAAAAGGTCATCTCAGGTTTACAGTATATCATTTTCCAGGTTTTAATTCACCTAAATATATTAAGGATCTCCCATGATCTTGGAAAATAGTAGTATGAAAAGGCTGCATTTTTACCAGAAAACATTATGGGCTTGTGTTCAGAAGTAGATGTTGGTTTTTTCTTCTGACTGTGCTAATGCTTTACCTACTGCATCTCAGGTATAATTTTAGTGAATTACTTATACTATCATTCACCTCAGAGGAACTGATAAATGAAAGATAAAAGACGCACCATGTGAGTTTTATATTAATGAAAAGCATTATTCATTTTTCGCTTTACACTTTGGAATATAAAAGCCACTTTTAATTGAAATTGCTTTAAAAGAAGTTCATAATTCACAAAAGTGGTTTCCTAAGTCACAAAATAACCAAAAACAACTAATTTAAAGCTTCCAAGATAATACATTTGTCTTTAGGGTAAGAGAGTTTAGACAGAAAAGTTTGCATATTTGCTGAAATACATGTGAAGAATTAGTGCTTCCAACCCAGCCTGTGTAAAACATTTTGAAGACATACAGTTATATTAAGGTTAAATATATCTCCTGATCACAATCTATTTTGCTGACCTAATCAAAACTTCCAGCTCTACAACTTTCTCGATAGTTGTTATTATACTCATCCCTGGGCTCGTCCAATTCAATTTAGAGCTGGACAAATTTTTATCATCTACTGATTAGGGGAAATAAGAGAAATACTATTTTCAAGATCAAATTAAACTTAAAAACAAAATTTCTCCTAAAAAAAGGAAGGGAGGAAGGAAAGAAAGAAGAGTATCCAATGCATTTTACCAACTAAAAATTCTTCAGAGAGGAGTATCAAATTTGGCTTGATGTGAAAAAAACAAAGGTAATTTTGAGAACTAAACTATACTTATAATAAGAAGGAAAAACAGATGAATATGTGCACCTGATGAAACTATTTAGGATAAGAGGGAAAAGATTCTTCTTAATTGCAATTCAAAAAACAATTTATTGCAATTCAGGGGACATGATCTTTCTGTGTCATATACTCCTGTCAGGTTCGGGTTGTAGCAACAGATTTCAAAGAATATACCACCTTGATTTAACTTTATTTAAACATTCCTCTTGTGAGCCTTAGTTTGTCACAGGGAAACCAATCTAAAAAATCTTATTAACAGCAATTTGAGGATTCTTGCTGTCCTGAACACAGTATCAGATTTATAATCTGGGAAAAGAGTTCAGCGAGTGTCATTTCATTATCAAAATTTCTCTGAGTAGACTTCAAGTTTTCTCTATTTTTGGAGAATAGCTGGTATGTATTTGTTTTGTGCATATATGTGCCTGAAAAGAGCACAGAGGTGAGCTTTTGCATACCAAGGAGGCTAATTCATATTGTTATATGAATAATTCAAGCCAAAGAGGAACAGAAGTCATGTTGACATGGTTTATATGAAAAGTCATGCATTCATTGAAACTCAATATTCATATTGGATGGAAAGGATGAAATGGATTCATCCAATGAGAATATCATTTCCTGCTTCCCTTTGTGAATTGAAAAACCTACTATAGAAGCCAATGATCCCTAAAGTTAGAATGCAAAACTGACACATAGTGATAACGGAGGGTGTGATACATGGTGGTACTTAAAGGTCCCACAAAGTCTGACACAAAGCTTATCTGCAGGGGTCCAGGTGTATGGATTGGCAACACCAGGTGAAAACAGCACTTCGCTCCTACAAGGATGTGTCTTGTGTTAAACATAATTCTGTGTCACTCTACCAATTAAGGATGAATGTTAATGGGTTCTGAAAGAATGCCCCATTATGCTCTCCTTAGCCGGATACATTTTGGTGATACTGAAGGGGAATGGCTTATGACATTTCTTTAGCACACTCCAAAGTCTGGACATAGGAAACATAAGGAGGTACCACAGAGGTAGATTCAAGTAGATGTTAGCTAAGCATTTACTTGAAGCTAACCTTCCATAAAGAAAAGAATTAACTCTTAGTCTAATGTATATTAGGGCTTTGTATATGCACAGAGAGCTAACTACATCAGATCTTGTCACGATATCTGACTTTACAAAGACATTTTGAATTTCCAACATTGCTAAATTTTAGCAGGAATTTTCCTGTGTTACTGTGGATTAGCAAACTATATTTGGCACTTGACACCAGGGTTTTGCCATCAAACTTACTTCACAGTGCTGCTCTAAATATACTGTCACTCATCCTTTCATCTTAACTATTTTGTACAGGGCCCTTCCAAAAACGACACTCCCAACTCCAAGGAAATCTTTACAAAGTGTGGAGCCCAAAGCCGAAGAAGTTAGTGTACTGGTCCAAGAATAAAACTACTCTCCCCTAAACCAAATCCTTCTTGACCTAGAGTTTGTTGTGTTTTTTTGGTGAAATGATGGGATCAACCACCTTCTTAAATAAAAGTAGGGCCAACAGTGACTCCTGGAGATTGTACTAGCCATACACAGGGGCAGGTACCACTCAACCACATGGCAAATCTTCCTTATAATGTAGAAAGTTGGACGGTATCTATGCAGGCTTGAATTCCAAGTTAAGTCAATTAGCTTTCCACATATGATACCATTTAAACCTACACTAATCACAAGAGTAAACAGATTGGTGTGTGCTGTGGGTATGTTAGTTACGATATGTGCTGTGTGATGTGGTAGTTATGATATGTGCTGACAAATCCCCATTATTCAAAGTGAGGTGCCTTGGGCTCTCTGCATTTCCTCAGTCACGACTCCTTCCCTCCCAGAAGTACCACTGTTTATAAAAGGCAGCAAGTCAGTCCCAATTCAGATGTGTCACTATCCTGTCTGTGAATATAAAATAGTGCCTTGAGTATGTGCATATATATATAAACTCACAGTTTGAAAGAGCACCTGTCAGTGTGGAATCAGAATGCCTGGAAAACTATTCCATTTAATCTTGAAAATGTTAAAGGAAGAAGAGGAAACTTGATTTGCATTAAACATCTGGTGTTACTATTGAATTATGAACTCAGTACAAAAGTTAAGAAATGCTCTTGATATCATGGAATAAAGCTAGTACTTACTCAACATATCTGGGTAGAAAGTGCTAGCAGGACATGTCCTACGAGTATGGGATAGATGAGTGAAGATTCTTTCTAGTTGAACACTCCTGATTCTAAAATATTTTGAAGATGAAAAGAATAACCTTACATAATTTCAAAAGTTGTGGCTTGAAATAAAACTACTCCAACAAAAGATTTAAAACATACTTAAAACGTATGTCACATTCTACAAATTGAACTCTACAAGTAGAGAAAGGACATGACATTTATGGCATCTTAGTGCATAATAATATAAGCCAGATGGATTTCTCATTCGCAAATCAGTACTTGAAAAAAAAATCACACATATTTTAGAAAAATGGAATCAGTTATAAAATGCTGGCAAAATAGCTAATAGTACATTTATCTATTCGCTACTTGTACAGCCACTTTAATGGTTTCCCATATTTATACATAAATGATTTTAAATTACCCAATATAATTCTATTCCTTGCAAAATAAAATTCTCACTTGTTCCTGTAAATTTGATCATATTGGAGATGTTGGTGTCATTTCAGAGAAACCAATTATTTTGAAATATTTGGTTATTTTAGAAAGCAAAGCCATGATGAACTTCTACAAGGATCAGTTTTCTACCATTTAATTTAGCTTAGGTTAAAAAAAAGTCTCATTACACAGAACATACATACTTACCTCAGAATTCTTTCAGACCCAGAAGCAGGGTGTAATTATTTTGAAAGTTGCCCCAAGCATTTTTGAACAACATTTTGTATAGTAGCCCTTTTGCAGTTCCTTGTAGAGTTCATTTGAGGACTTAACATTCCAGGTCTACTGATTAAAAGCAAGAAGAACTTGTCCCGTTCCTTTCCATTTACACAATTTTGGTTTTTTTTCCTGATACTGCCTGCTTTTCCATTATAGTGAAGCCATCTGTCCAGGAGCATGAGTTTTGCCTGGAAAATGGGAGGCTTCTTTTGTCAGCTGAATGAACACTTTCAGAGAACACTCTGACAAATAAGGAACCTCAATGGAAGATGATGTGAATGCAGCTTCTGCAATTCTCTAACCCACACTTAGCACAGAACTCCCACACTAAGGGAGCAACACCTGTGCATGCTGGCGCTGGCACCAAATTCACACTTACTAAGTTTGACCAGCCTCTAACAAAATGTTGCTTACAGTCTACTTCCATAAAGGACTAGCTTCTTCAGAATCTATGATAATCACATATTTAAAGTATAATGAATCTATTTTAGAAAAGGTGTAAAAGCCCTTTCCAAATTGTGGTTTCATTCCCTACTCTCCCTCAGTCAACTGAAGTTTAATGCTTTAAGGAGCTGAGGTGCAGTCGTCAGGTCAAAAACATTTAAGATCAAATTTATTAATAAAACATCCCAAAGGGATATCAAGATTAGGGAATGCACTTTAAAATTGGATCTACTCCATTTGGAAGAGAGTACGGACTCATTAACCTTCATTTTAATTTTTTTTCTGTTTGCAGTGATAATATTTCTCCTTTTCTAAAAAAAAAATCTTTTTAAAATCTAACTGTGAACAAATGTCATCCACTGGGAAACCAGAGAGATAATGAGCCCAAGTAGGTGTCTAGAATACCCAGGAAATGATTATATTCACCTGCCTTCTTGCAGGTGATCAGCATAAGAAAGTTTTATAAAGCATAGAAAATATCCCACCTTGCTCATTCTCTGTAGGTCCTTCCCTGCCTTAGGGGTGGCAAACAACACTGGAGAAAGAATTAAAAGAACATTTGAATTCAAGCTTATCCTACATGGCCTCCATCCAGAAAAACAATTCCTTCCTTCACTCCTTGTTTTACTTAACCCATGCCCTTATTCCTAATTCTTACCCATCTCTCTTTTTTTTTATAAACTTTTTTATTAATTAAAAAACTTAACAAAAGAACATTAAGATATCATTCCATTCTACATATACAATCAGTAATTCTTAATATTATCACATAGTTGCATATTCATCACTTCTTAGAACATTTGCATCAATTTAGAAAAAGAAATAAAAAGACATCAGAAAAAGAAATAAAATGATAATAGAGAAAAAAAGATTATACATACCATACCCCTTACCCCTTGCTTTCATTTATCACTAGCCTTTCAAACTAAATTTATTTTAACATGTGTTCCCCCTATTATTTATTTTTATTCCATACCCATCTCTCTTGATAGATAGATAGACAGATAGACAGATGTGTGTGTCAATGTTTATTCTTAACATATCTGCTACTTGATAATCCATTATGCATTCATGTTTCCAGCCTTTGACTTCAATCTTTTAACTCAGAGAACAAAAGTCATAATAACATCTACAGTAATGGAATGTCCAAATTTCAGAATATATTTTCACATCTGCTCAAGAATAGTGTAGATAGCTTCAGAAATAGGAATATCCACACAGTACCATACCGATTGTGCTTTTTCACTGCTCCCTGTCCTGTCTGAAGAAAATAGGTCAAAGAGATGATATTATATTTTCCAAAATTTCTTCTTGATGATAAGCATCAAAGAGGTAAAATGGCTGTGGCAAATTTTTAAAACCCATAAAACCATTTCGATTTTGCTGAGAAGCACTGAGTTTATTTGAGGACTATATAGCAGGTTTATTTTTCAGCTTTCTTTTGGCAAAAGAAATCCTGGGACTTCCCTTTTGAATACTGAGCCAATAGCTGTTGGCTGCTGATGAGTTTTTGCTTTGATTATTGTGTCTTCCCATTAAATCAACCCATGTTCAGATTCAAATACCACTCATTTTTATTCAGTTCCTACCAGGTCCCAGATACTGCATGGGCTATTTTCAAAGTCATTATCTGCCACTGCCTCATGGTGGAGCTGGTACGTATTATAGCCTTCAATTTACAGATGAAGAAACTGAGGAAATGAGGAAATGTGCGAGGCCATCGTTAATTTTACATAGCCACCAAACTGTAGAATTTAAAATCAACTCCAGGTTTTCTGTTTCCAAGTCATCGTTTCCCTTAATCTATAGTGATGCCTATTAATATGATATTATACATGCTTTTGCGGTAATAAAACTGTTGTAATACATGAAGAGAAGCTGCCATGGGGAGGAATTCTCCAAGTGGTATTTCCATCCATACCAGAAAAGACTGATGAAAACCATGGCTTATGAAGGAACCTACACCCATTCCTACATGCGTTTGTGCAAATCCATCACCATACCTCCGGACTATAGCTAACAATGGGGGGTCAGTACCTCTGAAAGCGTCATTTTTTCATGGCATTCAACTTCAACTGGATGAGGCTACAGTGAGGAGGTAGTGCTAAGGCAAATGGAACACAGGGTCTCCTGGCACAGCTTGGAGGGATCACGCTGGGCCTCAGTTACCCTCTGTCATTCAACAACATGATAAACCTAATAAACAGTGTTTGGACTCAAATAAACAGGAACATCTTTTCTCATTTCTCACAGATTAAAGCCAAGGCTTTAATTGATTAATTGATGTCTGTCACATTCAATGAGTAACAGGAAGCCACTGACCGAAGGCCATGCTCTCGGATGCCACAAAGTCCCATCGGGGACTTGGAGCCCCAGCAAGGCCGCCAATAAGCACATTAAAATCTTTCTGGATGGTCATGTTTTAGATGTGTCTGTTATTGAGTTGAATCATTTCTCCACTGCTGTTCATTAGGTGGTGTTCTAGGCGCTGATGCTGGTTAGTGATGCATTCGTCTTCCAGGAAATTTCAAATTCAACATAAGAGCCAATGAACAGATAAACCATTCCTAGTAAAGGTCCTTGGATGTGATAAGGGCTAAATAATTGTCTGAATAAAAGAACAGTATGGGTTGGGTCCTTCTGAAAAAAATTACAAGGGTATCTATTTTTATTTAATTTATCACTTTTATGTCTTAAAATTAGTGTGGTTGACCACGGATCTGAATTCCGGGATGAGGAGAATGAGCCCCAATTTATAGCCAGTGATCTCATTATTGAAAAGGCTCTTGGCTGCACCTGCATTTCAGAGTGGCAAGCTAATTTTCTTAATGATTTGGATGGTGCGATTGCCTGGAAGAAGGATGCTTAAGAATTTTATTGTATTTGTATCATGTAACAAGATTTTATATAGCATTTACTGGGTGTTAAGACACTGTGCTGGTTTGAACAGAAGTATGCCCCCTAAGAAAAGCCATGTTTTGATATAAAACCCATTCCTTAAAGGTAGAATAATCTCTAGTAAATACTGTATGTTTGAAACTGTAATGAGATCATCTCCCTGGGTGATGTGATTTAGTCAAGAGTGGTTGTTAAATTGGATTAGGTGACGACATGTCTCCACCCATTTGTGTGGGTCTTGATTGGTTTATTGGAGTCCTATAAAAGAGGAAATATTTTGGAGAATTAGAGACTTCAGAGAGAGCAGAGAATGCTACAGCACCACGAAGCAGAGAGTACACCAGCCAGTGACCTTTGGAGATGAAGAAGGAAAACGCCTCCCAGGGAGCTTCATGAAACAGGAAGCCAGGAGAAGAAGCTAGCAGAAGATGCCGTATTCGCCATGTGCCCTTCCAGATGAGAGAGAAGCCCTGACTGTGTTCGCCATGTGCCGTCTCACTTGAGAGAGAAACCCTGAACTTCATTGGCCTTCTTGAATCAAGGTATCTTTCCGTGGATGCCTGTGACTGGACATTTCTATAGACTTGTTTTAATTGGGACATTTTCTCAGCCTTAGAACTGTACACTAGCAACTCATTAAATTTCCTTTTTTGAAAGCCATTCCGTTTCTGGTATATTGCATTCCGGCAGCTAGCAAACTAGAACAGACACTTTTTAAACAACCTTATTAGGTAGGCATTATCATTACCCCAATTTTCACGTGAAAAATCGTAGTCACCCAACTTGGGTAAGTTAAGAGACTTACCCAAAGTCACACAGCAAGGACATGCGGTAATTGGAATTGGAATTTAGGTAGTATGTGGCTCCAGAATGCATGCCCTTTATCACACACTAAATGGCTGCTTCAAAGAACTGGTGGAAAATGTTTTGATTATCATTCTGGGGAAACTAATGGGAAACGGGGTGAATAAAATATTGAGCCAAATCTCTTCATGCTTTCTTTAGGCTTAAATTATTTTCCGTAATTCAATCACTCGTGTACCCTGAGCAAATACGATTAACAAGACAGTGTGCTGGGCTCCGGGAAGCATAGAAAGATGTGGGGAGAGACCAAGCCTAGGTCAAGGGTTCCACCCTCCCAGAGCAGGGCTTTGCGGTGTTTAGATGGCACCTGTCAAGACCACGTGCCAGATTTCAAACAGCCAATGAGAAAAGTCTGCTCAAATTAAAAAGTCCCGAAGACTTGGCAGAACTTTGCAAGCCAATGCAATAGTCACTCATATTACCTACCCTTCCCCAACCAACACAGACACTGAACCACATCTGCAAGGGAAGAATATTACAGAAGTGAAGGAGACTGCCTGAACCTGAGTCCCAAGCATAGATGTCACATCGTGACTTATATGGATAATCATACTCGGCTTTACATAAAAAAGGCACCAACTAGGGTACATTTAACTCCGCCTTCTAGATTCAGTAAACAGATTTAGTTTAGTGTTGCCCTCATTCTGCTCATTTGCCAAGACCCTCCCCAGAAGAAAATATGTTTGAGATGTTCGTGCAAACTTGCTTCTAGACCCATTAGATTCTTATTTGCTGTTAAGTCCAAATGGCTGTATTCTCATTTTAAAATTTCTCTTTGAACATGGTTCATCTTAGGATATCACCTTCAAATGATGAGACTCTATAGTCTACCAGAATGATTTCCTCCAATATAAAAGTTATCTGTAGAAAAGTTTTGCCTTATTGCCAACACAAGCCTCTTATCCCCTTAACTCTTCTTTAAAGTGCAAATTCTCTCTCTGCCACTTCTTCATTGTTTGTTTTTTTTAAAAAAAATCCATTAGTCTTCCATTGGACAAGATAATTTTCTGAACACAAAATAATTTCAAAACTCCAGAGCTTAAAATGAATTCACTATGTGCGTCTTACAACCTCACTTGAGCTTTTGTGGAAAACGGGCAACTTGATAAATTAGAAATAGTGTCAACATTATCACATGGGTTACTGTGACACTCTGGGAATGATTAGGTTTACTGGATAATCTATGATCACATTTTATTCTCTGGAGAAAAAAATTCTCTTAATCCTCTCAAGAGTTAAAGGAATCACTGTCTCACAGAACAAACCAGGGATGCTGTGATGGAACTGTTTTTCCCTACCCTGTGTAAGAATTTGGAAATTAATCTGAAGTCACGAAACTTTATTAATTATATAATGGTACTGAGCCCTCAGGGCTATAAATAAGTTGTCTGAGGTCATCCACGGATATTTATTGACGATATGGCACACTGAGGCACTGAGCTGTTCATCAGAGAATTAACAGTGGGCCAGGGCATGGGACCTGCCCTCATGCTGACTCTGGTCCCCTGTGCTTGGCAAAGCAATGACTTAGAACCAGGTTTCCTGTTTGCAGTACAGACCTGCGCTGGTACCTCTAGAATAGTCACACCTGTCGTCCTGTCCTTATGACAGAAGAGAGGAAATAAACACACTCTGGAGGCCAGAGGTGTTACCCAACATGGCTTGTCAGAAGCATCCATGTGCTTACCTTAAAAATATAGATATTATTTTCATAAAATGCACAAGATTAGGTTAACATAAAAATAGTTTGAAATCACTTTCTGAATAAACGCTTTTGTAATTTGTTTTATTGTGTAACTACAAGCAATCCCTGCTACCCTTTTCAGGGTAGGTGGGCCCATTTGGGAGCTTGACACTCTATTATGCTCTGCATGTTTTATGGCTAGTTATAAACTCCTTCTCCTACTGTAATTGGACTGTAAATCTTTATGAGAGCAGTGATGATACTTTATCTTTTTTTGTTAAATCTTTTCTTCCCCAAGACCTTGGAGCTGTCTTCCTTTAGTCAAAACAGGGCCTTGAATCCCTAAAAATCAAAAAAACTATAGTTTTAAAGTACTAATTAATAATGATAGTGGTGGAATCTTTATTTTCAGGATAGACTTCATTTTCAGGCCCCAGTGTCATAATTTTTAAGGCATTAAATCTCCTTCCAGGCAGAATGGATCACCTGTGAAAGTACAGGGTTAAGATAATAAGTAGGTGACAAATCCACATTTCCAAGTTTGAAGGTAAAATACATTTTCATGAAAACCATGAGTGTGGCTGCACATTTCTAGGTTCTCCTTTAATGCTGTCCTCATGCTCCAAGTTCCACCACTTCTCCCACACTTTTCTAACTTCCTCGGCTCCGGACTCTCCCAGGTGGACAGCTACCGGACTCTCCCAGGTGGACAGCTACCGGACTCTCCCGGGTGGACAGCTAAGGGTACACCCAGATAGCTGCTGCCGAGGGCCTGGTCATTCTCACCTCCATAATGTCTGGGCGCATCCAGACCATGGAGAAGGTGAGAAAGTGTGGCAGCAGGGACGGTCTCTCTGTACTGAGGAAGAATGAAGCTACTGCTCTTTAGAGATTGCAGATGGGAGGCAGTACTCTTACCTCTCTCTCACTCACTCTCTCACAAAGGATGCAACCTAATTAAGGGTAATTAACTTAGCAGCAGGTACTAATGGTCCCTCAGGCCACTTTACTGACAAGCCTTGGGGCAGCACAGTGGCAAGATGTGGAAACAGATGGCAGCCATGGGCTTTGGAACCAGTTTTGGGGGCTCAAGGCCGCTCAGGGCTGCCTATAAGTTCTGTGGCCTTTGACACACCACCTAACTTCTTTGAGCTACTGTTTTGTTCATCTGTAAAATGGAGCTATTAATTACCATCTTATAGGATAGCTTTGACCATTAAGAGAGACCAGGTGTGCAGAAGGCTTAGACAGGTAGTACAACGTATTTATTTCCATGTCACTGATCTCACTCAGAATAAATCAATGATTTCTAATTTGGGAAGAACTTCTGAAAATACTCACTGTCTAATGTTCACAATCCCTAAACCATCTGATCCTCCTTACACTTACCATGAGTTTCCATAACTGCCAAGTTTTCCACACTTAGCCCATGCTGGTCCTGCTAACTGAAGGGTTCTTGCAGGCTTTACTGGGCTAGCATTAGCTCTTCTTTCAATATTCAGTTCATGTACCTCTTTCTCTAACAACCCTGAAACTTCTCCATGACCCATGAGCTAGAACCTTCCTTCAGTGTTCTTGAATGGCCCTGTGCATAACTTAGTCACCAGCTACTGCTTATTAAAATGTTCTGTACCATCATGCCTCGCATAGTGTATTGCATGAAGTGTTCAATATATTTGTGTCTAGTGCTGGTTTCATGACTATGAGGAGGACAGCCTGCACGCATTCTCTAACCCAAACGCCATCCATATACTGGTGACAGGCAACCAGATAACAGGCTTTAAGGTACTTGGAGAATACGATCCATTTTTAGAGAACTCACTGTGTCATTTCAGTCCAATTTCATCATCACCAAAGGTCTTGCTAAACAACATTACATGGCACTCCCTGATTTAAGTGCTAGCACACCCACGCCCACCCAGTAATTGCTTCCTCATAAATATTTAAAGACTCGCAGGCTCCTAAGTTTATAGCATACACCTACTACTGGAAATAACTCTGTTAGGCTGAGGCTATGAGTTTAGGAATACTTGCAAGAAATTCTCAAAATAATTCAGAAAGCTTGGAAGTTTCCGAGTAAATGTCAATGTAGCCCAGACATGAGCTCTCCTCCTGAAAAGTCTCCAAACAGCACCTCAGTGACCTCAGTTTGACAAGGCTGCAGTAAAATATCAAGCTAGATAGAGGACTGGAACACATCATGGATGCCACCATTTTTTCTATATCTTTGTCAGAGTTAGAACTTAGAGAATTATGAACCACCACTTCCCATACACACACACCCACACCCACACACACAGACAGACACATATACATTTCCTGCCCCTCCTAACCTTGCCCAAAGTTGCATTTCTTCTCGACTCCCTTTCTACACCCTAAATCACCAACTTTAGACATGCTGTGAGAATTCTGTGAAGAGACCATCTCTGAGCCAAAGCTCAACTCAGATCTCTGTGACTGGCTCTCTCTGCAGGCATATGCTGCACTCAGAGTAGACTCTCCCTACCCACTCAAGAGGTGATGGGTTGGTCTTTATTGCCGTTTTGCCACATGATAGGATTGACAATTTAAGAGACTCTATAGGCTGAAGTTATTTTGATGCTGTTATGGTTTTGATTTTGAAAATTGTTTTAATGCCTTCACATAAATATGAGGACTATCTGATTGCTTACATACCTAAAAATCATCAATATATGGACAAGTAGGAAGAGGAAGATGTAGGAAAGGGGAAGAAATTTAGGAATAAGGTCTTCCCAGTCATTAATCGGGTCCATGGATCTTATTCTGAATAAATTTTAGAAAGTTGAATCTAGGATTTAAAGATTTCAAATACAAATTGCAGCTTGTTTCCTATCAACTTGAACACTACATATAAATTATACGATATGATCATTAAGTAGAGTACCTGGCACTGAATTTCCTGATGATTTTATCAGAATTTCATAGAAGTAAAACTTGTGCATACCTTTCAGGAGAACAGACATGTACAAATTCTTTATGTTTACTAACTTATTTAACTTTATATAAATATACAATATTAAAATAAATTATCCCCTCTCTCTGCAATCATAATTATTGCTTGCATTTCACATTCCAAAAGGTTTGCCTAAGTTTCGTCACTACTGATCATTTGGATGACATCTCAATCTCACTGATGGATTCAAGACCGGCTTTTAATACCCTTCTCAAAGACACGGATTTGTAGTTTTCTTTCCAGATCATGGAGAAAGCATTTTTTGAAAGCTACAAATAGAAATTGTTTAATAAAAATATTTTAAGGAGTAGGCAAAGCCATAAAATATCATGATACTCATGAATCTTTTTGATAATGAAAGTGTTTGGTCATTCATTTATTCTGCAATCACAATATGCACAATTCTGCACTAGACAAACAAGAGTTCTCTCCTTATACTGGCCTAAAACACTCTTTCCTATGCTAGTGGACAAGACTTTGCTGTATTTTAAGGGACTGTTTAACCCAGCGCTGTTAAATAATGCTTCTATTAATTCTCACAGTTAGCACACTCAAACACAGATTTTATTCACTTTACATTTGCATGATACTGTACCAAATCAGGACAGATTCAAATCACTAATGTCAGAGCGAAAATACTATTCTTGTACTTTTACCACTCAAAGAGCCTGTATGCACCTGCCAAAACACAGGAGCACTCAAGGATATCCAAATGCCTAACCAGTATAGAAGTCTGGCATCATATCTTCCCTATCAGTGGAAATGACTCAGATGAAATAAAATGTAACTAGTATTGTTTATTTTTTAAGTACATTTCACTTGGACCACTATAAAGCAACTGAAATGCAAATAGGTTAAAATGGGTTGCTTTCAGACATTTATGCTGAACTACTCTTGCCTGAAATAAATTTAAACCACTTTTTCAAGTTCAATCTATTTCTGTAGTGCATATAATTTCTCAGTAGCTCCTCTTTCTTGCTGAGCTTGATATCATCTAGCTGAATGGTACATGGACAGGGAAAGAAGTCAAAACAAGTTGAAATATTATAAGTACACATTCATATGTGATTACCATACCTGTGAATTAGGATGTCTGAGAATTGTATTCCCAACTTATTGCTAAACACATATTTTCTCATCTAAGCCATATGTCATATTCCGAGTAATTTATTTTCATTGAAATATGGGTTTCAAATGCATATCTATGCATATAAGAAGGGGTTACCTAATTTTAAGTGAATTATCTTCAAAATGCCAAAGATAAGTACATATAAAGGATCGGTCCTATTTCTAAATACTGTGCACACAAATGACCAATGTCTAAATGTCAGATTCGTTTTGGCAAGTGTACCAATTCATTTCAAACAAACTATCTGCTTAATTAATGTAGAAAGTCCAAATGTAGAAGGGCAGAAATTGATTACCACCTCTGTGACCTGCATGGAAAATTTCACACGGAAATATTTCAACAATCTATTATTTCTTATTCTTCTAGTATTCTATTTTAAAATGGCAAAGCTCCTTCTCTAAATGAAGAAATGTTACCATGAACATATTGTAGCATAGACTATAAGCTTCATGAATTCTGGGTTCAGTTCTAAATTTACTTGCCAATGCATTACCAATGTATACCATGACACATATCAGGGACTTAAATAAAAATTTGTTCAAAGAATGACTTTTGCGGGCAAATAGACAAGCGATTTCAGAACTGATCAAATACTCCGCTCTTCACCAAATTACACCTATTTTTCTTTATATTGTTGTGAATTTTCAAATTGCTAACGGAAATGTTAATTCCCAGAAGAATGCATACAGTAACTATAATTTCTGAAAAGAAAAAGAAAATTCAGTGAAAATGTCAAGGCACATAAGAGCTTTAGAAAGCTGGAAGCCAAGAGTGTTAGCAATGCTGAGAACTTAGGTTAAGCTTTTTGCTTTCAAAAATCTCTTAAAAATGCCATAATAATAGTATTTTCTAAAATGCACATTAGCACCATAGGAAATAGAAACAAAATGCACCCTTGTCCCCAATGAATAGACTGTTGAAATGCACACTTATCCCATCTTTAAGACTCTACTTAACAGCATGTTTAGTAAACAGTAACATTAAAATAATTTTTTATGATTTTTGTAATATCCAAAGCAAGATAAAAAGGTAAAAGACCCATACCCGGAGACTGGTGGCAGATTGTAACATCTGTAGGTGACTGTCTCAGCATGTTGAGCCAGGCTGGTCCAGCTCTCCCCAAAGGCCTGCAAACACCTGTGCTACATTCTGGATTGTTTCTGTGCCTTAGCAATTATCTTCAAATTTGCCAAAGAATTATTAAATAATTTCCCTGAAGAAGATGCACGTTTTGGTTTCTTTTGCTTTAAAGTACCTTTTGTAAATTAAGGTATAATATATAACCATAAAGTATATAATTAAAGTGGATGGACCTTCAATGACATTTTACAAACGTATACACCCTTGTAAAGTCCACCCAGATCAAGAAACAGAGCATATTCTGAACCCCAAAAGGATTCATCATGCCCCTCCACAGTCAAGACCATCCCAAGGGGAGCCACTATGTTCAAAAGGAAGGTTAAGCCACAATTACATTTCAAGTATATCTTAATTTTCGAAAAGGCCATTCTAAAGTCGGAGGCAAATTAGGATGGCATCTTATTTACTACTGCACACCTAAAACAATTCATTTCCGATTTGGCTTACAAATTTAAAAATATATATTTTGAGAAACAAATTGGCACGGGTAACAGTTTGTGTGATATAAATGAAGATGGCGCTGCTATTCAGCTCTGTTCCAAGGCATGTGTGTGTAAGTGTGTGTGTTCCTGTGTGTGTAAGTGTGCGCGTTCCTGTGTGTGTAAGTGTGTGTGTTCCTGTGTGTGTAAGTGTGTGTGTTCCTGAGGAAAGGGGTGCGTCTAGAATGCACACAGAGTTCTGTTGTTTTACAAGACAGTCAGAGAACTCTTTCCCATTCAAGTATTCTCTTAAGATCAAAACCCAGTTGACACGGTTAGAGAAGAGGCAGAAATGCAGAAGGCCAACTGGTTGGGTTAATACAAAGAACTAAGTTCATTCAGTCAATTGTAGAAAAATAAAATAAATGGCTGCAATAACCTTGATATCAGGTTCCACGTTCAATCCTCCTGTGCTTAACAAGGGACAAGTCTTCAGCAACAGTGGAGAGATCTTCATCAAGACGTATATGAAGAATGCTTCTTCTTCAGCTTTTGTACTATTTAAAACAGTGTTTTGGGTGAGGCAATGGTGCCTCAGCAGGGAGAATTCTCACCTGCCATGCTGGAGACCCGGGTTCAATTTCCGGTGCCAGCCCATGGGAAAAAAAACAAAACAGTGTTTCCCGCTTCCTGATGATAAGTATGACCCAAGATGCATTTTAAACCCTGGCATCTCTGAACACCAGCATTAACCTATTAAATCCAATTTCCGTGAAAGTGGTTTGAGTTGGGACATGGCAATCTTTGCGTTTAGTAAGTGACCCGGGTATTTCTCACTATGTGAGAAATATATTGATATAATCAATATATCTGATTGGCAATAACCAAGGAAAGTCACTCATAATATAAAGCAAAAAAAACCAAGGGACAATTATAATCAAAGTATTCCCAGAGTACTCATTACGTATTTACATAACATAATTAGGAAAATGATTGAGGGCAATAGCATTTCTAACTGCACCTATGCTTTTAAAAAAGTTTACATGAAATACTGTCTTGATTTAACACCTAGATACTGATTGGTGAAAAATAAACATGAAATTGTTTTTCAAAATAAGCTAAGTTCCCTAAAACTAAGTATTGTTGGTGTCAAATTCAGCTCAAGCATACTCTCTGGGGAAAAGTATTCATTCATCAAACGTCTATTGCCATCCCATGCTTAGGATCCATATTGAAAATAACCAACTCTTATTAATGGATGTAATTGCTTTGTTACTCTTCTATGTTGGATTCTTGAATTATAACTTTTTTAATATTAAAAGGGAAAAAAACATTTACAAGAATATCCTCATTAGAGTATTTTTGTCTTTAGCACAGGACCATTTTGCCTAGAAAATTGATGGAGGTGAGAATACCTCTGGTAATTACAGTTATTATTTACTGAGCACCTGTGCGAAGTACTATTCTCAATGGTTTATTTTTTGAGAAATGATTTTTTATTGAGGTAAAACTCACAAAGCACAAACTTCACCATTGTAACTATTTAAAAGTGTATGATGCAGTAACTTCCAGCACATTTTCAATGTTGTACAACCATTACTATCTAATTACAGAACATTTCCATCACCCCAACAAGGAACCTCAGACCCATCAAGCAGTTATGCCCACTATCCCTCTCCCCAGCCCCTGAACAACTACTAATGTGCTTTAGGTGGCTATGGATCGGCCTATTATGGACAGTTCAGAGAAATGGAAACCTATAACTCATAGTCTTTTGCAGCTAGTTGCTTTCACATAACATGCTTTGAAGGTTCCATGTTGTAGCATGTTATCAGTAAATAATTCTCATTTGTGGCTGAATAATATCCCTTTGCATGGCTGTGCCATATTTTGTTTATCTATTCATTAGTTAATGGACATCTCAGCTGTTTCCACATTCTGACTATTGTGAAAAATGCTGCAATACATATTTGTGTACAATGTTTTCAGTCCTCCTGGATAGGTATTTCAGATTGGAATTATTTAGTCCTGGTGTATAATAATCCTTTTACTACATGCTGCTGGATTGAGTTTCCTAGCATTTTGTTGAGGATGTTTGTATGTGTACTTGTTAGGGACAGAGGTCTGTAGTTTTCCTTTCTGGTACTGTCTTTGGTAGTAGGATAATATGCGCCTTATAGAACAAGTTAGAAAGCATTCCCTTTTCTATTTTTTTGGGCAGAGTTTGAGAAAGACTGGTGTTTTTCAATGATAAACTCACCAGTGAGGCGATCTGGTCCTGTACGTTTTGTTGTTGAAAGGTTTTTGATTATCTGTTACAGACCTATTCAGACTTTCTAATTCTTCTTGAGTCAGTTTTGGCAGTTTGTTTCTAGGACTTTATCCACTGCCTGAAGGTTATCTAATTTGATGACATGCAGTTGCTCATTGTATTCTCTTATATTCCTGTAAATGTCACTAGAAATGGTCCCACTTTTGATTTTAGTAATTTGTGCATTCTTTCGTTCTTGCTCAGCCTAGCTAAAAAATTGCCAACTTTCTAGATCTTTTCAAAGAACCAATTTTTTGTTTCATTCAGTCTACTGTTTCTCTATTTGACTTATTTCCCCTCTAAACTTTATTTCCTCCCTTCTGCTGGCTTTGGGTTTGTTCTTTTTCTAGTTCATCAAGGTGGAAGGTCAGGTTATTGACTGGAGATCATTCTTTAATATAGGCAATAGCCACAAATTTCCCTGAGCATTGCTTTTACTTCATTTCATTAGTTTTTGGTATGTTTTGTTTTAATTACCATTAATCTGCAAGTATTTACTAACTTCTTTAATTCACTGCTTAAAAGTTCATTTTTTTTTTTTTTTTTTACTTTTCATGTATTTGTCAATTTTCCTTCTATTGGTTTCTAATTTCATTCCATTGTGGTCAGAGATACTTTGCATGATTTCAATCTTTTAAATTTATGACACATTTTGTGGCCTAAGATGGTCTATCTAGAAAGCTCCATGTGCACTTGAGAGGAATGAGTATCTGCTGTGGTTGGATGGAACATTCTGTTAGATCTAGCTGCTTTACATGTTATTGAAATCTTCTACTTCTTGGTTAATCTTTTGTCCATTCTTTCAAACAGAAAGTTGGGGTATTGAAGTCTCCAACTACAGTTAGTTTCCCTTTCACCCCCCATTTTTGCTTGATGTATGTTAGGAGTCTGCTGGTAGATATGTTTATAATTGTTGTGTCTTCTTGACGAACTGACCCTTTTATCAATATATAATGTCCTTCTTTATCTCTTATACCAATTTTTCCCTTAATGTCTATCTTATCTGATATTAGTATAGCCACTTCAGTTCTCTTTTGGTTAGTGTTTGCATGAACATCTTTTTTCATTCTTTCACTTTCATCGCATTTATGTCTTTGGTTCTAAAGTGAGTCTCTAATACACAGTTAATAGTTGACTCATGGTTTCCTTTCTCTATTCTGCCAATCTCTGCCTTTTAATTAGAATTTATCACTGGTTTATTTTTAATATCTTTGAAATTCACAACGATTTGAAAGGTAAGCATCATTATCCTATTACTAAAATTGAAGCAAGTAAGACTCCTAGAGGTAACCAGGATGTCAATTCCTTTTTTTTTTATTATTAAATTACCCCTGTGCACCAAGAAAATGAGGCCCACAGGATCCTTATCTTTCTTATACTGGATAAAGGCCAAGGTTATCTATAAATATGCTATAGGAAGATTGCTCCAAATTGGAGCTGACTGTCCTATGGAACCCTTTGTAGTATTACATCTGAAGACGAATTCTCTTCTTCCACTCCTTCTTATGCCAACTCTTCCCTCTTAGATATCAAAATAAACATTCATTCAATGGGTCAGAAAATTTGGTTGAATAATACTTTATATAATATCAATGTCTTAATATCAGTATAAATATGATAGTATTTATGCCCAACTTAGAGGGTGAAATGTGGCAACTTTGTTCAGAGCATGAGTGCGTACATACTAACCATGGCAGATCACCCACGCGGTTGCTAAACACTTAGTAAACACAGAAAAGGGAAGTACTTTTGAAGGCTTTAGATAAATCACTAAAGGAACCTTATTATTGTGATGAGCCAAAGAATCCAAGTTGCAGTTCATCGGTGTCTCCATAGAAACGAGTCATACTGGAAGGTGTGAAACACTGTCAAAGGACTGAAAAATTTAAGCCTCAGCAGAAAACAAATGAAGAGCACTTGAGGGCTTTTCTTTAACCAGAAAAACAAAATTAATTATTCATTCTCTATATCAGAAGCATTCAGTTTCACCATAAATACTTTATTCTCCATCCCACCAATTAATTTCGGACCTACCTTACAACTTTCAAACTCTTAGTGGATTGGGAAGAAATCATTTTTAGAGCATAATTAAAGTTAAAATACCTGAATTATTCAACCTTTAGTTGCTAAAAGCTTTAATTATGTTGAAAGTGTTCACTTTCTCAGCCTTTGCTGCTACTCCTGAGAGGCTCAGCTGCAATATTCCAGTTAGCTCTGTCCCCATCATGACTATCCCCACTCCCCACTCCCACCCCCAAATAAGCCTCATGTATTAAGGAAGAGAAAACTTTTCTCAACTCACCCAAAACCTGTTAGGTCACTGACCCTCCCCCAAAACTTCCAAGAGACCTCTTGCAAAACCAAACCTGCCCAGCCCACACTGCAGATGCATGAGCGTCCTTGCATTCACCTCTGGCAGCTGCATTCTCCTGCAATCGCTCCCCATATCCAGTTTCCCCCCTTTGGCAGCTAAAACCCCAGCAGCTACAAATTTGCGATAACTTCCTTGCTTAGTCTGCCAATTTCTCACTCCCTAGCTAGACAATAAAAATCACCTTCCTTTCCTGATTTTCCCGCCAACCATTCTACATAAACTGTTCCCCTTCCCCTGCTTGGGGCTGTCGCCATTTTAAGCATCAGCCCACCTGCGCATAGCTTTATAGTAAAACTCCTTTAATCAAGTGTTGGTTTCCTCTCCTTCTTTCTGGTTGAGAAACCTATCAAAACTCCTAGGCGGCTAAGAGTTATCCTCTCAACACTTTTATCACTGACATTTGTGGATAAAGTAGAACTACAAAGAAGAGGTCTGGACTGCAGTCCCTTGTGTCCTATAATTCCGATTGAGCCTTTTGATAAAGAATTTAGACCATTAATGCCAATATGGACTTGAATGACTACCCAAGCCCTCATTGAGAGATAAATACTCTAGGAGCAAGAACAAGTAAGTAACTGCTCCAAGTCACAGAATAGGTAGCTAATCTGGACTAGAATCCAGATGACCTGAGTCACAGTTCAGTGCTCCTTTTCGCTACAAAATCTGTCTCCCTGTGAGCTGAGTTCTGCCCACGGACTTCTGCCAACAACACGCAGACCTGCCGGGCCTTTGGGGTGGACGCAATGGCTGTACCTTTGCTCCCAAGTCATGCCTCTGGGCCTTAGTTTTCTCTTCTCCAACATTCTACGTGTTTAGAATTCTGAAGTGATGAAACCTGAACATTTAATATAAACAGGTGTGATTCTATAAGATCCAGCTCAGGAAAGCTTGATTTCAAAGACACAGTCTCTGAAGAGGGGACATATCTCCTCTGAAAATATATGCCATCTATGGAGCAGATGTCACAGCCGCCTATAGTTTCCATTCCTTTTGCAGAGAACCTCCTGCACCAAAGCCATGACCTTCATGCTTCCCAGAATTTTTTCACATTTGATACCCTTTGCAAGAACACGCCTAAGGAAATGAAAGGGGTAGAGCCCAGTTACTCCATGGGGAAGCCAGGCTCTAGTTTGCTAATTTCAAAGGCACTGGCAGGTCTCAAGAGCACCAGGGCCATCTGAAATATTTCAAATGACCATCAAATGAACAAGTCATCAGGACTAACCACATAATTTTCAGGGCCCAGCGCAAAATGAAAATGCATTCAAAAATTACTAAGAAGGGCAAGACAGTGATACCAGAGCCTTAAACCTATCATGGGGGCCCTTCCGAGGTTGGGGACCTGGACACACACAGGACGCAGGCCTGTGATCCTGTATGACAGGACCCAGAAGACTGGCTGCTGGGCATTCTGAAGCCAGACAAACTGAACAGCAGAAAAGAAGCCTGTCGCCAGGCACAAAGGGAACAAGTTGTTTACAGCACAGACATCAGGCCAGCTCATAGTGCCTCACCTCAGATAAAACCGAATCTGCACATTTCCAAAAGAAGAAGATAAAAAGATACACAGGAGTGAGCTAGACCACCAAAGTGTGTGTTCAACCCATTGCTTTTTAATATGATGCTTTGCATTAATATCACAGTCTAACGATTAGAAAATGAAACCTCGGGAGGGAAGGGGCTGATGAAATGAGAAGCTGGGGTTGGGGGTGGTTGTCCAGCAGCTACATGATCTTTGACATGGTGACTTGCCTATTAGGGGAGAGAAAAAGAAGAAAAGAATGGGAAGAGAAACAAAGGAGGGAAAGGGCAAGAAGGGAGGGCTGGAGAGAGAAGGGAACATGGAGAAAGGCTAAGGAGAGGACAAAGAAAGGATAGCCAGGGAAGTGGGCCTAGAGAGAGCAAATAGGCTCATGTATGATACTCACGGAACTAAAGTAGTGGCTCCTTTATGTAAGACACTCAAGTGGAAACAACCTAAATGTCCATCAATAAGAACTGGTTAAACAAATTATTTCTCTATAGTATTAAATATTAATATGTAGACATCTACTTGGCAAAGAAAGATGGTATTGAGATATTAAGTGGAAAAAGACTATAAAATGGAATTATAGCATAATTTCAAAAAAAATTTGTTTAAAAAAACTAAGAATGTGTTGTATATGTGTACATATGCACATGATACTTAGAAACAATGACAAGAAGACTATACATCAAAATGCTAATGATCGACTAAGTTTTTCATTTTTTTCTTTATGGTTTCCTTTAGCTGTTATTTTAAAATAATTAGCTTGCTATTATAATCAAGGAAAGGAACAAAGCTACATCCTTTAAAAAAATAAACTTTTCATGCTTTCTTTAAGTAAGGTCAGCACATACTTTTAAAAGTTTTGTATATTTATTATAGATAATGTTTTAATATATTAATCCTCAAAGGCCTCACCTTCCAAATATTTATTCTAGAATTTCAGTTCAGGCCAGTAAAATAAATCTGGCTTCTGTCATACTTCAGAATGTGATGTTTAGAAGTTCAGGAACAAACAAGTAGGCTCAGGCAGAGACATCAAAGTGGGTTTTTTTGTTGTTGTTCCTGCTGTTTTTCTTTGTTAACCATTCTTGAAGATGATTTTAGATTCTAAATACCGTCCTGGAAACACTATGGTTTTACAAGGCTGAGTTCTGAGACAGTGAAGACTAATGAATCTAGAAATCAGCATTGTGACAGATGAGGGTTGGGATTCCAAGGAAGGACAACATATTAACGTGTTTTTCTAACGTAACTGATTTAGACAAGTACCCCAACCATCGGAATACTAATTCTGAAATGAAATTATCAAAATTACTACAATATGGATATGAACAAACTTTCATGCAAAATTTCCATTATAGAAATCCTTCCATGAAGAGAGAATTTTCCCCCTATATTTGGCTTTTGTAGTAAATAATAATAAACCTACATCAGGCCAATAAGCAAAAATACAATTTAAAAAGTAGCTTCTGAGGGTGATCCAGAGTCAATATGTAGATACTTAACTCAATATCCAACAGCTTCTGTGGTTACAGTTGCGAGATTATAAAATTATAACT
Organism: Myrmecophaga tridactyla; assembly: GCA_004026745.1. Classification (NCBI taxonomy): domain Eukaryota; kingdom Metazoa; phylum Chordata; class Mammalia; order Pilosa; family Myrmecophagidae; genus Myrmecophaga; species Myrmecophaga tridactyla. Next base: position 24,862 of record PVIY010002139.1, read on the forward strand.
CATAGAGTAGCTTCCCTGAGACCCTGCAAAATGCTCAATTGGCAGAAGAGACTTTCTCTTCTCTCTCCACACCCAGTTAGTTCCTCAGGGAGTACGTCCACTCTCCCAGTTATACAAACACTCTGCAGATTCACAAATACAACTCTCTGGTCCTAAATTTCCAAACTGCCTACAGGACGCTCACTTAGGTGTCTCCCACAAACTATCTGAAGTTTCTGTTTGCCTTCATATCCACTCCCTGCATCTGGCACCTGTGCAGATGACCTGGTTAAGGTGAAAAGCAAAGGGAGCTTTAGAGCAGAGGGTGTGTCAGCAGGCAGGGCAGTGCAGGGAAGGGAGGAAGCAGACGGGCCAGGCTGTACGTGTGGACACCCGCATACATGAGCATCCCTTCTCTGTCTTCTCTCTCTCTCTCTCTCTCTCTCTCTCTCTCTCTCTCTCTCTCTCCTTAGTCAGCCATACCTTAGTTTCCATGGCTAAGACTTCTGCACCTGCTATAGAACTGATGCTCATGTCACCCTGGTACCTTATACATGACCCCTTGTGGGAAATAACCTTTTAAAATTTAGAACATTCCTCTATAAAAGTGGCTTTTTTTAAAGAAATACTTTCTTTTTCACTCAGAGAAAATTATGTAATTGACCAGGTTTCTTGTTGCTTTGACAGTCAGAAAACCCAGGCGCATTTGCACAAATTAAGTAGTTCATTATGCTTAGTACATATCGTCTTCCTGTTTAAAGGCACCATTTCAATATGGTTTATTATAAAATAATAACCTTTTAAAGAAGGTTTTACAAAATACTTTCAAAAATGAATAAAACCGGGGGTGCAAGGGTTGTTCAGCGGTGGAATTCCTGTCTGCCACATGGGAGACGAGGGTTCAATTTCTGGACGATGCACTTCCCAAAAGCAAACAAACAAAAATTCAACAAATGGTAGTACAATAACGGGATACTCACATGGAGAAATAATGAAATGTGACCCTGCCATACAAGCATACAAAAAAAAAAATGAATAAGACCAAGAAATAATATCTAAATTATATCCTCCCCCATTTTTAAGTCGTTTTACAGAAAGCCTATCTTGAATTCAGCTTTCTTCCAAATCAAATTAATAGCCGCTGGCTACATCCACATAGTAGAATATTTTGTTTCGACCAGGTTTCTTAAATTTAAAAAATGTTTTGCTTTTTAAAATGAGAATATCTATAGTCTTCCTGCATGGTGAATACCTCCAGCTACATACAGTACTCAAATAAGCCATTTTAATCTTTCTCCAGGAGATATAATCTATGGATGGAGACAGACTGACACAGCTTGGAGCAGCCAACGTGCCCATCCCTGGATGTGCCAAATGTTGAATCTCTGGCAAGTGTGCTCCAGAGGCATGTGTTTCTCCTTTCGAGTTTAATTGTCCATGAGTATGTTATTAGCCTGCCTCTGAGATCCAGAGCCTCCCTCAATGTGGATATAATATTTTCTCCACTGGTAACCCAAGTATACTGCTCCCACCCATAGTTAGATCCAGATAATTCTATCGCACCCAGAAAAGCCATTATTTTAAAATAAAGAAAATGTATTGATGTGAAGGCCAAAGAGGGTCAAAGAAGGGAGGGATTTTTTAAAATAAATTTGAAAAATATTTTTCTGGCTTTTGTAAAAAGTCTATGAACAATTTTTTTTTGTATGCTTATATGCCCAGGGTCACATTTCATTCTTTTTCCACATGAGTATTCCATTATTGCAGCACCATTTGTTGAATTTTTTGTTTGTTTGTTTGTTTTGTCTTTCTGTGTTAGCTTGTTTGTTTTGGGGAAATTCATGGGCCAGGAATCGAACCCAGGTCTCCTACATAGCAGGCAAGAATTCTACCACTGAGCTACCTGCACCCTCTCTATGAAATTGTTTTTAGTTTATGAACACACTTAAAGGAAGGTCTTCAACTTAGTACTTGAATTTCTTCCTGTTTCATTTTAAAAGGGTGAAACAGGAAGGTGTTTATGTAAAGTGTTCACACTATCAGATATAGAATGAAGAAGGGTGGTATTGCAAGGATACACTTCTGTCTCCAGGGTACCCTGCCCTTTACACAAGAGAAGAAAAGAAGTTCCCATTAGCTTCTTTTCTTTGGGGTTTCCTCCTCTGATTTAATCTAGAGTTCAGTGGGTATTTTCCTGCCAACCTATGAGGGCTTAAATGACCAGGAAGATAAGGCTGACAATAGACTTGGTATCCATTCATTACTACAGAGATCAGAATATTTTTGCCTGTTATTCTTATCTTTTTTGACACTGTGGATGACATTAAATTCAGAAGATGTGATAGCATTTCAATTTTACAAAGTTTTGGGATAGTGGGCACCCTGCACATAGGAAAGACTCAGTAAATCACAAAGGAATTGAAAAAATAGGACAGATAAGAAAATAAACACTGACATTTAAATAAAGACTGATACTTTGTCTTTAAAATGTTTCTTTTTTTTACTCTATTATTAATCACAAATTCAGTAACAAAAATAGCAATGGTTAAGAATTATTATTTATTGAGCTCTTACTACCCGTGGGAACCCGTAAGTAATTCACAGCTAATCAACACTTTTAATATTAAAGATAATCCTATGAAGTAGATGATAATGATGATGATAACAGCAATGATGATTTCAGAAATTAGCAAACATTAAGACCTTCAGCAGGTTCAAACTTATTCCAATGGCAAAAATGTGAACACATAACAATACAAATTTAATTGTCCTTAATTAAATAAAGGCTGATTTAAAATACTAATACACCAAACATGATACTTGTACTTGCAAATGAAGTAATATACATATAACTACATATTATTAAACTAACAATGTAGGTATAAGTTCTCCATTTTCCAAAACATCATATTTCTAAGTATTTAGAGTTCTACTTAATATTTTATTCCTTTAAACAATATTTAACACAATAGATTTCTGATTAGAACTCTCAACAATTCCTCAGAGTGTTCAAAAGTAGATTTGATCTAGGTATAAAATGATCACTTAGGAATTATTTTTAATAAAATTTTTGATAATATTAATGACTAAGATTCATAAATGGAACTGAAAGAAATGTTCAGATCCCAAACTTGTTCATTTTAACAAGCATAACATTCCAATGAACCCTTACTGAGCAACTATTATGCATTCAGCACTGAGGGCACAAAGATAAATGAGCCATGACCTTTCTTTCGCCTGTTTTACTTTGTGAAACAAAACAAAGAGTTCTGCTTCTGTAATATTTATGCCAACTCTGCCTAAGATTGGTGAGCAAAAAAGCTCCACAGCCAGATGGATATTTTCTGAGCACAACTAGTATAACTTCATAAAACACATCTTTTATGAGAGCTTTAAAGAGAAAGTGGCCATACGAGCTTTTAACAAGGTCCTTGAGCGAAAAATCAGGACCACGGGAGAAACAAGAATGAAACTGCACTCAGAATGAAAGCTCAGTTTACACAGTTGACAGAAGTTTGTTAAATGTCCACTGTGTGTCTGATACTGAACTAGGCATTTTGTGGATGAGTAAGATGCAAAAGGTTTTACTGCAAAAGTCAACACCTCCCATGCTCCAATTTCAGCTCTATCACGTCACTCCCTGCTCCGTGGGAATCTCCCACATGATAATAACATACACAAGGCCACGGCTAAGAAGTTGTAGAAGCAAGTTCAAACCCAGGCTTTTAACCATGCACTTTAAATCCAAAATCCATGCCTTTAACCACTGTACTGCACCAACTACTTTCTGGCCCTTCAAAACACAATGCAGTTAAAAGACGCCAGTTCTTTTCTCACTGTCTACTCCTTCTGTGAATTCTCACTGATCATTCAGACCCAAATTAAATTTATTTCATCTCCTATGTCTCCCCAGCACTGTGTTCATAGCTTTCTTATGGCACTTCTCCTCATTTGCTTTATATCAGCCACTATTTATGTCTATGACTATCTCTCTAAGTGGATTACAATCTTATCCAAGAGAGGAATCATATTTTGTCTCTTTATCTTCAGCACCTAGGAGAGCTCCAGTTATGGTTCATGGCCAATAAATGTTCACAAAACATTTGATTATTAGAACTCTTACCTTTGTTGGAAAACCTGGTAATATAACAAGAGAATGAGGTACCATAACAAAGCCAAGTGAATGCTGAACATACCATCCACTACCCAGTAGGCAATCGATAAATGTTAACTTGACTTCAGAAGTTTTTGAAAATTGGTTTCAAACAAAACAATACAGAAGTAATTGAAGTACTATTTTTTTAGAAAGAAAAAGATATTAAAATAGCATTAGCTGTTATTATTATTATTATTATTATTGCTATTTTATTGATGATGATGAGTAAAAATTTTCAACTAGCAGTCTTGGGAGGCAAATATTTGGAAGGAGTTGGAGAAAGGTGAAAATTCAATATCATTCAAAGTTTAGAAAAGTTTGGATAACCTCTCCAAAATTCCAACAGGATTTGAATTAATCTCTGCTTGGCCTCAATGCACATATTCATCCTCTAGAGTTGGTAACAGCCAAAGAGTATGTAGCAGTGATAAACTCTGAATTTTATGAATTAGCCTGTTTGATGGGGACAAACAAGGTTGTGAAACAAAAAACAACTTGGAAAAACCTCTTTAAATTCCAGGATATTTGCTTGAACATTCCATATGCTTGGTTATGTTAATTTGGAAGAACTATCCAAAAGGGTTCATAAATCTTTCTATCTTCTTATGGAAAAGAGTAGTTTTGATATATCAAATATTAAGTTAAAGTAACCACTGTGTGTGAGTCAACCATTCTATAGGAGCAACTTGGCAGAAAAAATATCTTAATTTCATGAGATAATTTTTAGTACAAAATTTAGATGTGGAATTCTGGCAGAGTTTCCAGTAAATGTTGCATGGCATTTGGCAATTTAAATAATGTACAGATTTATACAAATGTATGAATGCATGAATGTACATCATATCAAAGCTTGCATTATCAGATAATTCAATATCATTGTAATTATTCTATAGATGAATAAATTGAAGCTCATGAGAGATTGTTTTTTCCAGTGCTCTAAACCTGGTAAATAGTAGAGTCAAGAATTGAATTTTTTTTTTTTGGCAGGCACCAGGAATTAAGCCTGGGTCTCCAGCATGGCAGGTGAGAATCCTGCCACTGCATCACCATTGCCTACCCAAGAATTGAATTTTGGTCCAATATTTTTTAGCTAAAAGTCCAATATCTCAGAATCAAGAAAGAGTGGCTCACTATAAAAGCAGAAACCGTCACCACCATCCTGCTTCCAAAATTTTGTAGGCAACACTACAGCTGCATCCTAAAACAATTTTCTACTGACCAGTGATGTCCTTTTGGTGAGGAAAAACTATTTTTCACTTGCCAAAGTTTACAGATGGCCAGGGAGGAGTAGTGATAGTGAAGTTTCTAAAACACTTCATAAGAGAAAATCAGACAAGAGAAGGACCATACAGTGCTGCCAACTGGAAGTGCCCAATCGAGGCCTACTGCTTGCCTGTTTTGGACATGAGATGTGACATAAGCCTTACATAACTGTCTTCTGTTCAGCTAAAGCTTTTATAGATATGTCTTTTCATTCATCAGACATTTCCAACAATGCCATTATCCCTCTATTACGGATGAAGAAATTGAGAGTCGGAGTTTGAGGCCTTAACTATACAGAAAGCATAAAATTCAAGATTTGAACCCAGTTTTTTAAGCTCCACATTGCCCAGTGTCCTTTCTACTGGTTGACAGCTGATGGGGCCTCCCGTCTTTCCTCAACCCTCTCCCCACCATTATTTATTCACTCACAAAATGGGAAGGTCTTGGTATGAGGGAGGAGAGGGCATAAAAAAATCAACCTCACGTTCTCAATGTTGCTTAGCCAAATGCTATCTGTCAACAGACCAGCAGGCCTATTCTTTTAACTCCGTTTGTGGTTTGCAAAAAAAAAATTGTTCAAAAGAAAAAAATTTCCCATCTTCTTCCTTTAGTATAAGTCACTTCTGTTTCAATGTCACTTCAATTTTTCAAATTTGTTTCCAAACTGTCTCTGTTTGGATAATCCCCATATAACCATCATTACGAACTCAGGCCCAAACCCATATCCTGCACTACTTTTATAAGGAAACATCTGCTTACAACTTAGCTGTCATATCAGTGCATATGTTTCACAAACTAGTAGGATAACAGAATCCACCCTCAGGTTTTCCACAGTTGTTTGGCCCTTCCACCTACATAAAAGCACGCTGAAACAGAGATAAATTAAAGTGTGCACTAATTGACTTCATGTATAATGGTAATTGTCAGTCACTTCAGTGCTCTTTAGTATCTAACATGCCCTCAGATTTCATCTGTGAACAGAGCTTTTGGTATTTAAACAAACTTCTGCCCCATCACCACTGTGAGAGATGAAAAAGGTAATTACAGAGGAAAGGAGAAAATACAAATTGGGCTGCAAGCACAGCAAAAATCCCTAGGAACGTGTACAATATTGGAGAGGAAATGGCTCTTGAAACTTGTTGTCTTGGCTTGCAGAACATGAACACTCACTTCTCCTCCCTGCCAATTCCAGCACTTCACATGTGCTGGCCCCAATCAAAATTGCTTGCTCTCTTATTGAACCATTCAGCTACATTTTTCTCTCCCACGTATACTAAGCCAAGATGGTCCATGACTTAAAAAGGCAGCCTGAATGGTAAGCCAGGCAGAAAATTTCCCCCACAGCTTTGCATAGCTCTCACTCATTTGAAAAAGAAACATCCCTTTTAGCATTCCTTTTGCTTGCGACAGAACCTTCTCTGGCTATAAATCCAGAAAGAAAGGGAGAGGGGAAAAACAACTTTGAGTCATCAAATTAATTCAAGAACTTCTCAGGATTCTTTTCTCTGTGTCACACCCAGCTAGGATGAGTGGTCTTTGCAGAATCCAGCCCTGAATGCATCCTGGGTCTCTCTCTAAAGGGATAGGCTCTTTGAGGTCTATGAATATTGTAAGAGAGAGCCAGAAATGTTATGTTTTTGTCACCCAAAATAGTATCATTTCCACAAATGTATAAGTAAATTCCGCAATCAATATAAGTAAATTACTGAGATATTTTCCATTATTTTTACTTCCATACTAAGTCTCTGGAAGCCAATGTGTAATTCATACTTAATTCACACGGGGCCACACTTCAAGAACTCAGCAGGCACATGCAGCCAGCGGCTGCTACAGTGGACTGCACAGGCCTAGATGTAAGCACTGGAAGTTTATAAACTGAAGAGGGAGCACGGGGGTCTTTGGAGGAAAGTGCTAACACAGTAGACCTGGCTGTCATCCTCTGAAAAGTCTGCCTACAAGGTTGGCCCTTGACTGGCATCTGGGAACTTGGATATGGGAGTGGGGGGTTCCCACCAGTCATTGATAAGAAATGGCCTACTTGCCTAAACTGTTTGTGTCAGCAACAGCCTCCTTCCAGGAGTTTGGGATGTTGGCACGTGCTTGGCAGTGGATGCCTATGTGACAGCCCCAATAAAAACCCTGGGCATTGAGTCTATAACAAAGGGGCAGGCAACCTTTCATTCGTGTTATCACAACTCATGGCTGGGGGCATTGAGCGAGTCCCATGTGAACCCACTGGGAGAGGACTCTGGGAAGGTAGAACCTGATTTCCTCTGGACTCCACCTCACACACCTTTCCCTCTGGGATTTTGCTTCTTGTCCTTTCACCAAAATATATCAGTGTTGTGAGTACAAGTAAATAAAGACAGAGAGAGAGAGAGAGAGCACCAGAGAATTGAAATGTGTCCACTAAAAACAGCAAACATGAAGTTGGTCACTACTTACCCACCTGAAGTTGGATGTAGCTCCCTGTGCTATGGCTTGCTAAAATTACACACTCATCCCATACAATATGAAACTGAGAACAGCTTCACTGTTTTGAGTTCATGCAGACATTCTGCTGGTAATAACCCCAATAGACCAGCAGGCCTTCATCCATTGGCTGAAGGTGATTCTTTGGCTAATGATATTAATTTTCTTGGGTAAAACTGCACAGAGCTTGTATAATCCTGAAGAATACGCCAAATGACATCTCAAAAATCATCCCATGTCTTGATCACCTGATCACTGGAAAGACAAGTGGAAAGAAATTTCTCTCTTCCTTTCGCAAAAGTTTAATGTTGAGAATCCATTTTCCTTTTAAATGCACCTGCAGATCAAACACTAGAGCTATTAGGGATAACTGTTTTCAACAAAGAAAGTCTGAGGAGCTGCTATCAGTCCAGTTTTACTAGTGGTAAGAGGAAAAGGAAAAAGTAGATGTAACTATGAACCACCTCTATATCCCCAATTTTAACTTACGTTACCTGTTCCCACATGAAAGGATTTCTTTCCTTCTTCTAAGGCTCAATAAGACATATCATAGGCATATAGTGGACATAATATGACTGAAGGGAAAAGTTATATGGTATAGCATTTTGTTGTACTGGATCCTACGTGGTCATTTTGGTGTATTCAGATTCACTTGGAAGAGTAAACATAACAATTGGCAGCAATCAGAATTTATGCCATTGGACGATGCTATGGTATGGCAGAAGAAGAGAAAAAAAAACAATTCTATGTACAGAAGAGAGTTTAGACAAAGAGAGGTAGTTCCCAGAATTAATAATTTTTTGCATGAGGGCCCATGTTACCAAAATGTTTACAGAAGCCCTTCAGTCAAAAAACCAATCGCACTTAATCTATAAATTCCGTGTCAGCTTCATTAATATCAGTTAGTGTGCTAGCTAACTCATTGCTTTTTACACACATGTGTTGCATTGTCTGCCATTACTTCAAGGAATTAAGACCCTAAAGCAGTTTTTCTGGAGAAACAAAGAAAAAATCTTTTGAGAGGCAAAGAAAAAATTGCTATCATTTTGAGTCAGCTGTCTGATTCTTTTGAATTCTAGGCACATAAGCTAGTATTACTTTGTTGACTGAATTATATATCCCTGTCTAAATACTTTGATATTGATATGAAAGACATTTCTAAAGACAAAGTTCTTGCAGTTTTCATGATCATCAAGAGAAAGATACTTTTGAAGTGACAGTATTTCTTAATCCTGTTCACAACAAAACTTTACAACCCTATGAACTTTAATAAAGCAAATGATTTGGCTATTTTGTCACATACTTTTTTTATTTTAATAATTACACTAAATTAAAAAGGAAATGCAAATTGATTTGTTTCAAAGACAGGGGAAAAAAATGATCTCAACTATTTGTCTAGGGTTGCTTCCACTCAAGAAATTGTTTTGGAAGGTTGAAAATACACCTTGCTTCAGTTAAACTGGATAGTTCCCTCACTCGAAATAACAGTAATGTGACTGACTTCATCTGAGGACTTTACTTTTTCCTCTGGTAAAATAAATTCCCTTTTATAATAATCCTTCTGACATTCTGCTTCTAAGATCAGAGGTACAGGGCGGGCCACGGTGGCTCAGCAGGTAAGAATGCTTGTCTGCCATGCCCGAGGACCTGGGTTCAATTCCCAGTGCCTGCCCAAGTAAAAAAAAAATAAATAAAAGATCAGAGGTACAAGTGGAGAGTGATAATTAGTGGGGATAAAATTAAAAATCAAAATATGTCACTTTGAAATTCCCTAATTAAATTAATACCGTAATGACACATTCCCTTGGACATCATTATTACAATTTCAGTCAGCAGGGAAAACTTCCAAAACAACATGCTGTTTATAGCATGCACCCAGCTTTGTCTGCACTTTCTTAGCAAATGGAGCGCCTCATACAGGCTATTTTCTTTCACTTTCGGCACATGCCTAACAAATATCAGCCACTTTAAATGTATGAAAGTTAAAAACAATAACTCTCTGTTCCGAATAAAACCTTCCAGTGTTCACCAGATGTACTTGCATTTGGTTATACTTTTAGGGAAGAATCAAACTCATCCAATATTGCATGATGATGGATACCTTTTGTTGACCTGATAAGTTACTAAAAGGGAAGCAAAGCCATACTAAGACATTTATTTAAACACTATATACTTATTTCCACACTAGGAAACAAGAATAAGTAAGAATGTACCTTCCCTCAACAAGTTTACAAACTTATTGGGAATAAGTTCATAATGAAATTAAGCAAAATATCAAGTTCCTATAATAATAATAATAGTAATAGGGACTCTAAATTTCAAGTTGTTAAGAACATTCTGAATGAGGACACCAAACAAAGATTCAAGGATCAAACAAATGGCTACTCACTGATATTTCCTGTGATAATCACATAGGATGACAGATTAAGATTTACGGGTTATATAGAAGAATTCGTGAATAGGAAACGTGTTTTAAGGAAGTGATGCCATAACCTCCAACAATAATCAATGAAACTGAAAGGAGGAGGAAGTAAGGAAAGGAAAATAGGTGTCTCGTTCTACATTTGAATACCATAAATTGAGGGGGCTCAGTTACTGCCGAGGACACTCATTGGGATAGCTCAAACGCTGTGCTCATAGATCACTAACTTTTCTATAATTATGATTGATTGGTACCTTCCAGGCATTGTGGCAATGGTGCTAGGTGAAAGGGACAACTATAAGGTTGTGACTTAACAGGGACAAGACACAGCGTAAAAGCTCAACCCCCAGATGTGTGTGGCTGTCAGCAGTCATTTTCTGCCTTCAGTGTCCTTGTAGGACTAACTGATCAATGTCCAGCTCACTAACAATGAAACCACCTACAAGCAAGAACGTATTTTCAAACCAGATTGATGCTGAGTTCTTTAAAATCACATGGCATTCAGACTTGCTTGGTTTCTAGAATCATGTCAAAAAAGCACGTTATTTTTTTGGAAGAATTCCTCCTTCAATTAAATAATGGAGTGGTTAAGGATATTCATTACATTGATATGTATACATCTATATCAGGAAAATAAATCTAAACCACATGTACACACATGCGTGCACATTCTTGGCGCTAAAATCCCACAAACTGTCCTAATAAGTTAGACAATATTTACAAACGCTAAAGAAAAAAAAAATAAATTGGAAAAGCTAAATGAACTAGGTTAGATAAGGATGAATGGGAAAAATAGATGCAGAAAAGAGAAAACATGAAGGAAGCATTATAGCTCTTTTTTTTTTGTGAAAGGTAAGCAGTAAGAAAGAAGATTTGGATAAATTCTGCACAATGGATGTCCAGGAGTGAACATTTTGCTGAATTGGATATTATGAAAATATCCTCAGTCTGTGCCAATACACTGCAGTCTCCTAGAAAGGTTACAGATCAGTAAGAGTGGCAGTAAGGGAGGTTCCCTATTGCAAGAGGGAAGGGGTGTTACTATAGAGGAAAAAAAGTGTCACAAAAGAAGCTATCCTTGGAAGTCAAGAATAGAGGAGGTAGCAAAAGTGGTTATTTGTGTTGTATTTCTCCAGTAATGATGCAAAGTGCTGGTAGGTGGATTCTAGCTTAATGCTGGGTTACTCTACAGAAGGACGGTTTTTCTAATCACATGAAAGTTAAAATTGGAGAACACCACTAAATGTCATCTCCTTTCTACATTCCACCCTGCAGCTGGGCTGCAGTCTGTTGAAAATCAATGCAATATACAACCAACAGATGAGCCCATAAAAAAGTATTGTATCTTGCTTTCAAAAACACTGCTTCTCTTATTCAACGTAGTGACATTCTGATATTAAATTTCACGTGCATTAAACTGTTTGCTAAGATGTCTACTCTGATTTCAAAGGGCATCCATCTAAATATAAGTTGTATCTTACAGGGGGGCTTCTGGTATGCCTCTTAATTCTAGAACCGAGGCTATTTCAACATTTATCTGCATATTTTTGTTTCTTCGGAGTGATGGCAAATCGGTCTGGTCAAATCACTCACCATCCATCACTGAATCTGCAGAATGGCCTTTACATATAAAAAATTTACTGCAGGCCTCCTGGCAAAATTTCATTCCATATATTAATTGAGAAAAAATTAAACGGTTAACTTTTCCCCCATCTTCTCTTGTGTGAATGGAGGGAATTAAATAAAAAATAAGCTGTACGTTTTAAACTGGTTTTCTGTCAAGCATATGAGAAAATATTGGAGAATTCAAAGATCCAGAATATTACTTGTAAAATATTTCACAGTATATCCTTGAACATGTACTTAGTATGTATGCTTTTTCACAACAGATTTCTGAGTTATATATTGATGGAATGGGTGGCAGAGGACAATTCCTAAAAAAAAATGTATGTTCAATCCACACACCTCCCTACTAATTACAAGATCAATGAAACCCTGGCTTAGCTGCAGCATTCCTGGCTTTCAGTTTCCCATTTAGGTCAATAACCCTAGCTATTGGTGTATCTTTGGTTAAGGGTCACCTCTGTGTTGTCTCTTCTCTCAATAATCTATAGCAACTAAGGAGGAAAGAAATCTACTATTCTCTCCCCAATAAGCCTGCACCTACCTCCATCAAATAACTCTTATCTCACCAGCTTCAGTCAAAACATAACCTTAACCCAGAGATGAAGGTAAAGAGAAATAGCTCTTTCTTGTTTTGCAAATCAGTTTGAATGCAAATAATAGCAAAGAGGCAATCTTCTCAGATTTTCATAAGTCAGAGGTTTTCAAGAAAGTAGCTTCACAATTTGGAAAAATATATTGAAAGATGCACCATATCAGAAAGACATATTCTCAAGCACAAGACCAAAAACATTTTCGAAAGCTAAACGTGTGTTTGCTGTACTTTGATTTTGAAATCCCTTACTTCTCTCCCACTACTTCTACTGTGAAGAGAGAGTTCAGTCTGCCAAAAAAGAATGTTGAAAGGAGAAACTGAAGGCCTGGACTTTGATTCCAGCTCTGCTTCTTGCCTCTCATGTAGAACTGGGCAAGTCACATCCTCCCTACAGGGCTTTCTCCTTTGTAAATTCAGATCATGATCCCTACCTAATCTTTCTGTGAGAATTATCTGTGATGTTATACATAAAGCCCTCAGGCCACTGCTTGGCTGTTAAGTAGCAACAATAATTGGATAATTGATCATTCATATATTTATAACATTTAACAGCATATTTATTATAAATGAGCAGTGCTATTTAAAAGAAAGGGCAAAATAGTTGTGGTGGAACAATAAATTCTGCCATATCCATAAAGGATCATATAGCTCAGTGTCTCACAAATACTTAGATCCCACCATTCTCACTGACAGCATCCCGTTAGCTCCCTGGGAAATACTATAAAATTTCAAAAATCCATGTTTTACCTTGCCTTAGGTTTTGTGTCATTCTAAAATTTTCATAGCCGACACCAAAGGCCAAGAGGACACAATCTGTGAGGAAGGTTCAGAATGTGGGAGAAGTTGGGTTATCTACTCATTGAGTCCAGATACTGCCGGAGTCACTCAATATCCCCACTCTGCCAAGAAGACACTGTCTTCCTTGAGGCTCTAGTTCTTCGCTCCTGCCACTTATCACCTGTCCCTGACACCCTCCTATTATCTTTTCCTTTACTCCAGTGCCCAGTCTTTTTAGTTTAAAGGAGACTGCCTTAGCAGGTTTAAAGAAGACTGCCTTAGCAAATACAATTTGGGGACCAGTCACTCCTCCACAAATTATCTGTCTAGCTTGTATCATTCCTTCTAGCAACTACAAAGGTTTTTCGTTGTCAACCGCGCCAGCTGCAAGGATGTCCACAAGAGGAAGCAGGGTTATTAGTCATATTTTAGCAGAGTATTCTTAATATTTGTTTTTGTTCCCAGAACTTTATTTCCATTAGGCACATCCTTGTACATCTTTCAAGGTCCTGATCCAGGACAGATATTGAATTGTCAGAGCATGGCTTCCTATCAATTAGGGGGTTCATTCTTTCCATTCCTTTTTCTCTCTTTTTTTTTTTTTTTGCAAAACATCCTCATTCTTGGAGCATTATCTTGAAAGATGAGCTCAGTGAGTGGGAAGGGAAAGAAGTGCACAGAAGCATCTGGGAGGTCCTTTTGAGGACATCTCAAAGAAAAGCATATTTTGGGACTGGGTATCGGCCATATGACCCCAGCCTGCCCGTCTAGCATGGCGTAGCCTCAGGGATCAACACTCTGCAGTCCTCACATGTGTGCTGATTCCTCTCTTCCTTCCCACCCCTTCCCTCATCTTTCTGTTTCTAGGCTCTCTTTCTTCCCTTCCTTTCCCTGCACTGCACTGCCATTTCTTCCTCACATGGTAGGTTAAGCCAGTACAGGATCCAGAGACAGAACTCTCGGTTGCCAGTGACAAAACCTTACTCAAGTCACACAACCACACTGTGCATTGCTTTTCTCATATGCAAAATGGACATGAAAATACCCAGCTTGCAGGGTATCTGCAGGGCTCAGCTATGAATATGTGTGCAAAAGCATATCATAATTGAAAGGCACTATTAACAGTCAGTCATGTCCCTTATTATGATGCTTTCTTCTACACCTCCCCCTGGGCATGCATACTCATGAGTGGTACTGGTCTTTGCTGTATTAAGCTGCTCCCAAAGGCAGGAACCCCTGCTCGGGCAGGCAGCTTCTATTCTCAGAAGCTTTTGCCCATTACAACTAAGGAAGACCCATTTACCAAAAAACCCAAAACAAGACGAAAATTCATTCTGTAATTTTAAAGCTCAACTGGGCTTTGAATCTTCAGTCTTCTCAATCATTTTTCATGAAAGAATTTGCAAAGTTTCTACTTTAAGAAAGTCTGGAAAGAGAACCCTGGGGATGAGGTTTGGATCTGGACTGGCAAATGAAGGACCCATGGAAGATGTGTGGCTGGAAACTCCTAGAAACTGTCATTCAGAAATGATGGGAAGACTGCAGAATGCAGCTTTTACCAGGAGATGGCCACTCCAGGGCCCTCTACCCCTACCTTATTTCATTAAGGAGGGAAATATGACAGATCCATTTTACCAATAAAAAAATAAAATAAAATTATGAATTCAGGACTCAGGAGCAGTGTGGGCTCACAGCACAGTGCAAAAGTGATATTGCCACAGCGCTTTCTGCCATAGTGAGCTTTAAGATGAAAGGAACTCTATAGGCTTTGATGGTTATTTGAGAAGAACAAAACAAGGATTCTGCTAAAGCCATCAGATGCAACAGGGCCCATTTAGGATTATCTGTTCCTGGCTGCACATCACTTTCTTCCTCTCTGCATACAGAGAAACCCATCTTAAACAACCTGATCTCTCCAGCCAGTCATGGAACAAACATAGCATGTGAAATTCTTAAGTTAATGAAGGGGAAAGAGAGTGGATGACCCCAACCCTGCATACAGAACCAATAAATACTCTGCAATTACTCAATGAATACTTCCTATGGGCAAAACCACACACTGCAAGAGCAATATCAGGTGAGTAAGAAAGAGTATTTTTCCTCTTCAGGAGCTCAAATTGAATGTGGGATTTAAGAGAAGGCCCCCTTTCCCTCTGAGCGATCACAAGAATGAAATAAGACAAAACTGACTTACTTATTTTCATTTACCAAGGAAGTTAAATAATAACTTGCAACACCTGATACATCAAAAATATTTTCCTGGAATTCTTAGAAGCCATGGTATAAGGATAAACTATCCTATACAACTATTTGGGGACTTCGATAATTAAAATTTTCTGTAGCTGAACTCCTCCAAGATGAATGATAATATACTTAAATGAAATAACCAGAAGTGGCAAACTGCAGAATAAAATAAATATAACAAGTGACTGCAGGTGTTTGTGAGAATATCAAATAAAAATGAAGACAAGTGAAAAAATATTTTCAATAATCCCATATGAATGAAAGCACATGTATATTTGGTTAAACGCTTTATAATTAACAATAAAGAATAGTCAGGGTTTGTAAATGTGTTTTTCAGACGTCAATGGTTTAAAGTGTACTGTATTCTTTACTCCCATCCATCAAATTTAGAAGCAAATTACTTTGTGCTGTTAGATGAAAGCAGAAGACTGCTGCAAGAATATGCTGCTGCTTTCAATCCCTATTGTATGCAGTACGTTTTTAACAAATATATCTGGACTGGGAAGCAATAACTATCCTCTAAATAGGAATGTCATGACTTAATTTTATGCTAGTCATATGAAAATGGCTAATTTTATTACTAGTAATTAATCTGAAGTAATCACGAATAAAATAATGAACCAATAATCAAATTTCTGGCAATGGCTGTATTTAGAAAATAACTTACTGAGTCAGAGCTTTGAACACAAGCTTCAATGAATGTTGGTTTATGTGCACAGAAGCTTAGGGAAGAATAACTTTATATTTTAAACTGAGAGAGTGAATAAAGGAAGTACACAATTAGTATGTGGAGGTGTATTTATTCAGAAAAACCCCTGCACATGTTATACAATGGGTTTGAAACACACGCTGTGTGGAGGTGTTTGGTTTTATCTCAAGACCCACACACCAACAAAACTGAAAATGCAGAGAGCCTTTTTAAAACTGCATTTCTGTTTTTCCTATGATACTTGGGACTTTTGTAAGTGCAATGCTTTTCTTTGTATTTACTCTTTACTATTCCTTAAATTGAGTCTCTAAATTATGAGTGTGATGGATATGTGTGTGTGCTTATTTTACTCTTTCTTATAAGCCTCTGTACCATTGCATCATATAGTAACATAGCTTTTACATGTGGAGCAATTTGAGAGTTCCCATTCAGTCTGCACAGGTACTGTACCATTTAAAGAATGTCGGTCTAATCCAGTAATGTAAAAACTGACTCATTTAAGAAAAAGAAAGCTGTCAACTTAAATACTATTTAAATAAAAGTGATATTATTTTAGAAAACAAGCAGTGCTTGTTTGGAGTTATTGATGCTGGTTTAATAAGATTATAATGAGGAACTAAAAAGTTTATCAACCAAATAAATAATATCCTCAAATGACATTCTAATCGTCTCTGTCATGTTATAGTTATACTATTCCAATTTGAACACTGTTAATACATATTTGCCTATTTTCATATTGTTCACTTTTGTTTAACCATAAATAAACCGAAATGATTTGGTTAAAAAAAAAAAGACAGTATTTCCGAATACACATTACTGAATAATTGTTATAAATTGAGGCAGAGAATTAAATTTAGTAAAATAAGCAACTCCTAACTAGGGGTGTATGATCGCACTGATGATCTCAAACCTTCTCAAATGTGCAGTTATCCAAATAAAAGTCTCTAAGTGGGCCACAAATCCCATTAAAGGTTCACATTTCCTAATTTTTCTTTTGAGGAATCATGTCCCTTTGTAGGAAGCTCGCGTTTAGATGAATGGCATTAGTGATAAAGAATCCTTGGTGAGCACTTGTTGCCAAATAAAAAGTGTGACTCACAAAGCTGGGGAAAAGTCCCACTGACTTGTTATATTCCATGAACAAATTAAAGTGCACAAAGTATTCCACTGGAACATTAAGTTTCTGTATGGAGATATGCCTGAATTTGAGGGGGCAAATTTATGAATGAAATAGTCAGTATCTACATAAACATGGGCAAACCAGTAACAGCTTCTAATTGGACATGCTCAGACCTGTACAGAGCACCACATTTACATATAAGAGGTTTTTGTCATTTATCACGCTAACTTTTAAGTCAAGCTATTATCCAGATGCCTGAGTTAATAATAAATATCTCTATTGAAATCCCATTTCATTCGAAAAGGGCCAGACGCTACTATTTAGAGACTTCTTTTGCACGATGTAAAGAAAAAAAAAAATGTCAGCATAGCAAGGCAAAAAACGTGAAAAGAAAAACCCTTGCAAGACATATCTAATCTTTACCTTTCAATCCATGTAGGCACCAGTCACTTGTTACAAAGTTCCCCGCTGCTAAGGCTCTTAGTGAATGGTATAAGCTAGTGACCCAGCGGTTCTCAGAGACCCTTGTCAAAACGTGTGTACTCTGAAGCATGCTTTATCCAAAATCTCAGCAATTCCCCTTACACTTAAAAACGGAGTCTTCTGACAAAACAGAAGACAGCTACTTGATCAGCACTAAATATTGGAATTTCTTTCTTTTGAAGAGGTTTTTGGATTTAATGATAAAAATAAAAGACAGCACTTCACAGTATCTCAATCAAATATCTTTTCCCTTTTCTTTTATCCTATTTAATGCAGTTTGATAAGAGGCATTAGATCTTTCACTGCACTAGGCAATACAAAGAAAGCTGTCTTTATAGGTTTTCTCTTCATTGCTTGCATATAAAAACACAGGTTTTAATAACTGCAGGTCCCTGGATTTACTAATTCTCAAAGGAATACTGAAATCAGCAGCCCAGCTGCTGCATCTTTGCTATAATAAATGGAGAGAGAACCAGAATAGTTTTTACATTACAAATTGTTCCAGTATTCTGTGATTATTGGAATAATGGTTAATTGGTGACTGAACTTGTCTTCCTAGAATTACAGCGGTATAGTTCTAGACTGCTTTACAAGACCTTTAGCCCAAATCCTCAATGGCAATTAAGACAGTCCCTAGATTGCAATGACATTAGCCACCCCCCCCAAGCTGCTAACATAATGTCTATCAGAAGACGAGTATTTTACTTATAAAAGCAGTGCATCCTATGGTTTGGAGAGTGGGATGAAGAAAAAACATGGTGCAAAGTATCGATGGGAAAGCAGCTATCGAAGATTAACTAGTTTACTCTAATTAGCTCATTATCATCTACCTGATGCCACCACACTAGTGAAAGTATACATTGAAGATACAAAAAGTAAGAAATGAGTCATCCTTGACTTACCGAGGAAAGACTCCTGCTGTACTGCTTGCAGCATCCAAATGCAAAGAGCAAGACGCTTCTCACAAAACAGGGAAATGTGCACTCAGAGAAAGGTTCAAAATCTTTGCAAAAGAAGGAGGCCAAAGACGACAAAGTGTGTATCCAAGGATCTGGTTAGTCACAGCTTTGACTAGTCTGCCACAGGGCTCTGCAAAACAAGTACACTGCAGCACAGTGGCAGGCATAGGATTGCAATGCATGTCCCATATATTCAAGCATAATAGAAAACATGGATCTGGAGTTTATTTCATGTGGATGTGGGGGCTGTTTAGTACAGACAAGAAAAAGAAGGCTCTTCTCTCATAATAGAATTAGCCATGGAGATTGATGCCTTAATTATCATGCAATATTATCCCCCAGGATATCAATTACAGAAAGCAGGTGCCTCTATCTCCTGCTTTTTTCAGATAAATGTCTATAATCTCATTTCACAAATGATCCCTATTTAAGCAGGAGCCACCTATTGTGATGATATCATTTGCTTTAGGAGCCATAAATGGGCAATTTCCTAGGGAACGTCACAGCACTGACGACAGACAGGGATCTTTATAAAAGTGAGTGGGCAGGGTGCTGGAGAGCCTGCCCCCACCCCGCCCCACCCCATCCACCCAATAGCAGTTTCTACCAACGATAAAGCATGCTTCCTGGTGTCTGAAAAGTTACAAATAGAGGAAAGCCCTCCAATAAAACTGTCTGCTCGGACTTCCAAACAGCACCTCACAGGGGAGCAAGATCAAACTACAGGGCAAGGAAAGAAAACAAAAGTACAGTTTGGGGAACACACTGGCATCTATAAAACAATCCCACCAACTGTCTGTGTCAGTTTCTTGATAGCAAATTAAGTAGAAATGCTTTCTCCTGAGTGAGTTTGGGGTCTTTTGGTTGTTGATGTTCTTTAAAGTATTGAGATCCATCCTTGCTTTACCCTCAGCTTGCATATACCTTACAAATATAAAATTCATAGTTGGTGGAAGGGATTAAAATTAGGCAAAGGTGATGTAAAGGGGAGGCTGTGATCTACCAATGATTCATGTATGATAAAACTGTAATTAAGCTTCAATTTTAATTTCCAGCAAAGCGGTTTTCTCTAAATGAACATTTGGAAAAGCCAATGAGCTAAGATTTATTTATATATGAACATAGTTTTGAACTTCTGTATTTACAAAACAGCTCATGATGAAAGTCAAGTGCAAAAGAAAGATTACCAAAGTTCAGCCAGCTTGTGGCAATAGTGAGAGAGGTAGTCAGGCACATTTTCATAATAAAATCTTCTGAAATTTCCCCTCAACAACTTCAGTGACCCAGAGTCCACTGGAAAAGGAAAGGTTTCCAGTGAATTGTTGGTCAATGATAAAATTGGTCAGTGAATGACCAGTCTTGATTACTGCCTGAATCATACTGATATCTTACAGGTAAATATATCTTGTAGATGTGTTATTTCTGCTATAAAGGTGTGGTGCATTTCCACTGGGTCAACTTTTCATCTAGCAAACTCCCACCCAACATTTGGCCTGATGGAGATGAAGCTTGCCTGGCCTTGGGTCTTCTCTTTACTAGAGAAGTTATGAGTTTACACAATCATGCATTAAAATACAGGATTCCCATATACCACACCATCACCAACACCTTGCTTTGGTGTGGGATGTTTGTTACAATTGATGATAGCACATTTTAATAACTGTACTAATAATTGAAGTCCATGGTTTAACTTAGGGTTCACTTTTTGCATAGTGTAGTTCCGTGGATTTAAAATTTTTATTGTTATCATATAAACCATCTAGTATTTCCCCCTTTTAATCATAGTATGATATATATTTCAGTGCTGTTACCTGCACTTACAATGTTGTGCTACCATTACCACAACTTTTCCTTCATTCTAAATAGGAACCCTGTACATTTTAAGCCTTAACTTTCCATTCTTATCCATTCACTGGTAGATAGACATTTGGGTTGTTTCCATCATTTGGCAATTGTGAATAATGATTCTATGAACATCAGTGTGCAAATATCTGTTTAAGCCCCTGCTTTCAATTCTTCTGGGTATATACTTAGTAGTGGGATTGCCAGGTCATACGGTATTTATATACTTAACTTTCTGAGGAACAGCCAACTGTCTTCTGCAATGGCTACACCATTTTACTATTACCAGCAACAAATAAATCTTCCTATTTCTCTGCATCCTCTTCAATACTTGTGATTTTCCTCTTTGTTTTTTAACAGCAGCCATTCTAATGGGTATGGAATGGTATCTCATTGTGGCTTGATTCGCACTTCCCTGATGGCTAGTGATGTCAAGCATCTTTTCATGTGCATTCTATCCATTTGTATATCTTCTTTGGGAGATATCTGTTCAAGTCTGTGCCAGTTTGAAAGTATTATGTACTCCAGAAAAGCCATGTTTGAATCCTGATCCAATTTTGTGGGAGCAGCTGTTCCTTGTAATCCTGATTCAACAGTGTAATTGGGATTTTGATTAGATTATCTCCATGGAGATGTGACATGCCCATTATGGCTATTAACTTTTGTGGGGTGGGTGGGTATTAACTTTTGATTAGATGGTGATGCGACTCCACCCATTCTGGGTGCGTCTTGATAACTTAGAGAGATCCAGAAATGGCAGAGCCTACAGAAATGACAGAAGCCTCAGAGCCAACAGCAACTTCTTCACAGCAGAACTGACACAGATGCAGGCACATGGAGAACAGAGACACAGATGTCTGGAAATGTTTGGAGCCCAGCAGACATTACCATGAGATGTTAAGCAAGCCAGAGCCTGGAGAGAGCTACCAGATCCAACAACAAACAGAATGGACAGAACCCCAGGGAAGCTATTGAAGAAGCCTGGAGAGAAAGCTAGCAGATGTTACCATGTGCCCTTTCAGCTAAGCGAGAAACCCTGAACATCATCAGCCTTCGTGACCAAGGTATCTTTCCCTGGATGCCTTAACTTGGACATTTTCATGGCCCTAGAACTGTAAACATGTAACTTATTAAATTCCCCTTTGTAAAAGCCATTCTAGCTCTGGTATATTGCATTCTAGCAGCAAGCAAACCAACACAAAGTCTTTTGCACATTTTTTAATTGGGTTGTTTGTCTTTTTGTTAAGTTCAAGGATTTCTTTACATATACCGGATAGTAATCCTTTATCAGATATGTGGCTTCCAAATATTTTCTCCTATTATGTAATTTTCTTTTTACTTTCATGATAAATTCATTTGAAGAGCAAAAGTATTTTATTTTGGTGAGGTCCCATTTATCTGTTTTGTAAAATTGACAAAAAACCTATTGCTTAACACAAGCTTCTGAAGATGCTTCCCTACATTTTCTTGTAAGAGTTTGATAGTTCGAGCTCATATTTTGTATCGGGTTTGCCCTTATCTTCTCTGTGAGGAACTGCTGAGGTTCCAAAGAAGAATCTATAAGCTAAAATCCATACACAGTTTGCAAAGTCCACATCTAAAATTATGCATTACAATAAATTAAAATATATTGGAATTCTTAGCCCCCTTCCTTAAAATGAGTCATATCAACAGTCAGTGCTACTTTAAGAACAATGCTTATGCTTGATTTCAGAGGACACATGTTGACCTAGACATAGAATTCACAGACCTCTCTCACACCTTATTGAAATTCAGAGACTGTCAGTTGGTGATGATGTCTCCATTACCACACATGGCCTGGAACATTTCAAGGTATTTATTCAGTGGTTCACTTATTGCTCCTAGAACATTTTGTGACTGACATCACAGAGAAATCTTTTGACCAACAGATTCAAGTTTCTGAGCTTCTATACCCTGGTTCGCCAAAAATTATCAAAAGAATTGCCCTTTTGCTGTCTGGAATTTCTTCCTCTCTAAATTTTCTCTAGAGATAATCCAGAGCCCATGAACTTCCTGAAATCTCTAGCTTCTAATACAGCTGATATATGCAATTAATGCCTAATAAAATAATAATGGAAATAATAATGATAATCTGTATCATTACTACATTCTTAGTACTCCATGTCTTCTCACGCTGTTCCCACTGTTCAAATGCCTTTTCTAGTCATATGTGTCACCTCCTTCTACTGTTTCCTCTGATCACTTGCTCCCACAAGAAGTGGAATTTGCTAATCCCACATCAGAGTTGTCATAGGAAGAAATGTGACACATGCAAGGATTAGTTTTACATTTTATCCATTCAACAAATATTTATTGATGGCATACCATATCCTGGTAAAGTAGTAAGGATAAAGAAGATTATAGACATACAACACAGAGCAAAAAAAAAAAAATAGCTCTGTATTCATGAAACTTGCAATCTAATAAAGGAGATCACAAGAAACAATTAACAGTAATAGCTTATACATTAGTAGTTCTTGCCATGAACTATATGCTTTATTCATGTAATCTTCATAACAACCTATGGGATTGGGTGCTATTATAAATCCAGTTTACAGATGATGAAATGGAGGCACAGCTAGTAAACGCCAGAGCTGTGAACCCAGTCTGACTTGAGACTGAAGTTCCAAAATCTTTGCTCCTAACTAAAAACTCATCTTGCTTCATATATGCAAACCATATAGACAACTAGAAAGTAATAAACAGAAAATTGGGTGATCAGAGAAACCCTCACCAACAATTACCTTGGAACCATAGAGGATTAAGGATTCAGAAAATGAGGCATGACTTGAGTGTCATCGCCTCCAGAAACTAATGTAAATGGGGATAAAGTACATAATGAGAATAATTCTGGACATCTCAAGTCAGATAATGACACAGATGAGTTTAAGGGTCCTGCCATGAGTACAGAGTTCTAGGGGCCTCTCAGTTTTTTTTTGGGGGGGGTGGGGGTGGGGGAGGTGCATGGTCCGGGAATTGAAGCCAGGTCTCTTGCATGGAAGGCAAGCATTCTACCACTGAACTCTCTGAGTTTTTATTAATGGGTATGTGGGGGGCTCGGAGTGCTCTCTTGATTTTTGCCACTAGAACAAGAGTTCTATTTATGTCAATGCACGTCTTCTCAAAAGCAGAACCTGCCCTAGACTTTGTATACCTAACAAAATAAATGTTTGCTGAAATGAATCTATGCTTTCCAAATTCTGAATACCAATTTTTTTTCCAGCACTTTTGGGATAGAGACAAGTGGGTATTATTATTATTAAGAGGAAACATAGGTCCAAAGGTGTTACATCATTTGCATAGAATCACACCAGAGTATGTCTCCTGATTCCTAATCTGGTGGTTTTAGAAGTGGCATTTAAACATCACTTTTAAGATGGCTCAGTTTTTAACCTGTCTCTACTAAAATTAATCTTTCTTAGACGCGACTAAAGGCACTCTAATTTAGGAAGCACATCAGTGACAGGTTAAATAACCCCTCTCAGTTGATGACTATAAAATGGATTTCAACTCACCCTAATAAGCCAATGTATCTCCCAATCTGATCTCTTCTTTATTGTCTAAATCTAGGTATATATAATTACATTTATAATGTATCTAGGTTTATATACGATATAGAACTCTATCTAGGTATACATAACATACCTAAGTTTAGAACTTGATGTCCCATAACGCTTCATAACTTAACTTGGGTTACTGTAACCTAGTTGCCAGTCTTTGGAATCTGGTCCAGATCCATATGGGAATTCAGGCTTTGTACAGCCCAAACAAGGCAACAAGTTGCTTGTGTAGCAACATATAAATCTATAAGGAGGGACTTGCAGCAAATGGTTAAAAGAAGACCCATTGTTAGTAAATTAGATCAAATTCCCAGTGGAAATTCACCACTCTATTTGATGACTCCACATAACACTCATTTGGGAAACAGAATTATGTAAAATCTATCCTTCTGAAAACTGCTACATTTAACTGAAACACACTGTCAGCAGATTTTTTTCATAATCATAGATTCATGCAAAACTACAAATAAGTAAAAACAAAAAAACATGTTTCATGGAGCTTTATGTCTCTGTGTCCCATTATAGAATGAAAGATTTAAGAATTGCTAAGTGAGTCAAAATCTTAACTTCAAAAAAATTTTTTTCCCAGCTTTAAGCATTAAAGCTTCAACAGGTACTTTGCTTCACTACCTTGAATTAAAGATAATCTTTCCTTTCATTTCTTTGTAGCACACATTAACTTTAATTGTTGGTACCACATTAATGAACGTAGTTACAATTCTTAAAGATAAAAGGCTACAAGTTGTTTGCAAATAAATCTCATTCAGAGCAAATTGTATCAGAGGCTCTCCTTTTTGTTTGGTCACCGATTGTTTACTTCAGAAAGATTCTGCTGATGTTTAGAATTGAGATTTTTAATCTTTTTAGAGGTAGACATATGAACTCAAGAGACAGTCAAGCTAGCAAATTAGAGAGACAACAAATTAATAGAATTATTAGTATAATGCTATTTAATATCTACGGAAGGGAAGAATAATTCTTCACCTAATGATTTTTGCCCTTGTTTATATAAGGGATAATAATTTAATAACCTTGAAAACACATGCAGCATTTGAACTTTGGATTACCGTGAACTGTATATATATATATATATATATATATATAAAATTCAAATGTACCAGTAAGTATTAGAATGTATACTAATTTTCTCATGTTTCATGATAACCTATGGTAATACAAACTGCCAGCTTCAATTTATCATAACTGCATGCCATTATAATGAGAGATTTTCAATGCCCCAATGTCAAAATTATTCTCATGTTGAATACTTTCACAGGATTTAAAGATAAAACTTTGCAGTAATAATTTAAGTTAAAGTGATTTCCATATAGTAAAAATTGAATATCTCTTAAGGTAGTCCTCATCAATCCGAGGGCTAGGCCTCTTCTTGTGGGGTCACGAGTTCCCAGGTTTAACAATCTCACTTTGTGTTTCTTCAGGGGGATTTCTCCTTATGAAGTTTTACCCCCATATTTTAGTTTTCAATAGAAAATAAAGGAAGAAAGGATGATGTGGACATTAATCTTCATTGAGCTACCTACTAGCACTTTTAGAAGTTTCACAGGCATAAATGTATTTATTTACGACAACCAATCCAACACAGGTAGAGCTATTCCCATTGTTCAAAGGAAGAAACTGAAGTTTATCAAAAGTGAGTAACTTCTGGAACTACGACATGTCATGTGAATAATTCAAATCCAGCTCTGTCTGATTCCAAAGCTGATGGTGACTACACACAGTGCTAAACAAGATTCCTACAATTAAATCCATGCTTTGTCATGAGACTTCAGTGTTCCTAAACACATTTACCCAGAGTGGTCTTTTATTATACATATTTTGGAATTCATACTAGGGGGGAATGCAATTTTTTTTTTTTTTGCATGGGCAGGCACCAGGAATCGAACCCGGGTCTCCAGCATGGCAGGCGAGAACTCTGCCACTGAGCCACCATGGTCCACCTGGGAATGCAATTATTTTTTAATAGTTGTATGTATAGTAAACGAGAGAACAAAACATGATTCCTGAAACTACAAGCCCAAAACACGGAAAATATCCTAAATGTAAAACCAAGAACCACAACCACAACAACAAAACACTAGTCAAAATAGGAGAGAATGTGGGGCCTGCTCGTGCAGAAAAAAAAGAGGAGAGAATGGGAGAAAGCTGAAGTGAACTAGAATAAAGAGTCACATAGCACCCTAAGACCACAATCCTTTGCCATATGTGCAGAATAGTTAAATAAAATAAAACTAAGGAAAGTATACACTTAAAGAAGCTTTACATAGTTGAGATAAATTGCACATGAGGGAGCCTGAGTGGGGTGATCATGTGGCCAAGTCTCTTTTTAAATTACTCCTACTCCACATAATCTGCTTAGATACTGAGTCATTTGATTAAAAATTATGACCAGAAACATTTCACCCTATAGAAAGGTTTTCCTAAAATGTAAATTATACCTTTTGAAAACTCTCTAATTTTATTAAGATTTGTCTTAAGAAGCTCTATAAGCCTTGGGACACTCATGGTAGCGAAACAATTCTACTCAGTAGATACTGGACTCGCTATGCTCTCAACTTCTTGCTCTTAGTCTATGTCACTTTTTACATTTCAGTACCACCTTGGAAGGTACAAAGATTACCACATTCAATCTTTCCAATCGCTATTTTCTGTGGTCACACAACACGTAGGTATTATGACTCATTTAAAGATCAGAAAACTAAGGTCCATAGAGTTTAAATGTTTTGCCCAAATCTCTGAGTAAGAATCAGGATTCAAACTCCTACTCGTCAAGATTCTGACGCACTTCTCTCTCTAATAAACTTCCTCAGTGAAACTAGCTATTATTTATTTTCAACTTAGGAGCATGCTGAAGTACAGATTCACTGACTTTTAAGGCAGGCACCCCAGATTTGGAGCTGGCTTTGTGTTCCAGGTAGAAGATGATCAACTAAAGGGTCAACAATCGAAGAGGTTATTTCTAGGGTTATATAAGAATGTTTGGCATTGAGAACAAGAAGATATTTGTCTTCAGACTTTTTATCGAAATTGTTTGCCAATGGGACTATTAAATAAGCAATGCACATATAAAATATTTTATAAATAGTAAATACAGAGTATAAATATAAAAACATGATATCTGATCCAAACATTAAACCCGATATAGCACTAACATATCCATGGATAGAAAACCTGAACTCCTTATCACATTAACATTTATTTTAGAAAGAGTACACTTAAAGAACTTGGATGATTCCAAATCACTGTCTTTCTGGTTTAAGATGGACAATAGAAATCAATTTTTCATTTTAAAAAGGTGAAGTTAAAGTCCTTAATGAACTCATCTTCCTTTGACTCCCCTAAACTATATCTTATCACTCTCAAACCACTGGCTGACTACTTTATGTTTTTAGAATGTCATAGCTCCATCACATAACCGGACTATTAAGAAAAAGGGTTTTTGAAACACATGCTATTAGGGACCACTTTTACCAAAATGTCTCTTCTACAGATTTGATTCTTGGTTCAATGTTTTGAACAGTTGATCCTTATAAACATTCATAATATTACAACATTTGTAACTGTTTTTCTGAGCATGTGACCTCAACATTTGTTTTGTTCTAGAAGCAAACTATATTTAATTTCGTATGCACAATTTAATGTTTAGTAAAGAAAGAGAAAACTATTTTTGTGTGCCATTGGCTAAGAAAGCTGTCATTACTTTTTTTCTATAGCTTTTTACAGAACAAACAAAATGCAGTAATGAAAACCTTTGATAATGAAAAATCTTTCTTGGTTAAGTTATGGTTTTCTTACAATTTGATTATTGGGGAAAAATTTGCTCTCATGCCTAAACAGAGTTTCTAATCTTGACCAATAAAATAACATAGCATTAAGAAAATGCAAAAATCATGAATCCAAGCAATTTAAATTTCTGCTGAGAAGAGTACTGTTTTGTTTTATTAAAACTACTCACACAATCATTATATGAGAATTCCTGGACACACAATGCAAGAGAGGAATGAATGTGAATGATTTATTTAATTTCTATAGTGAGAAGGAATTCCATGGAAAACATATTTCCAGAAATACTAATATATTCTAATATACATTAAGTTAGACTAAATTAATGATATCTTTTCTCCAAAAACTTTTCATAAAGCAAGCCTCAACAGCCTAATAATAATGACTAATTACAAACTAGGACTTTTTTGTCTAACAATGAAGCTTAAATCATTTAACATAGACACTAAAATAAAGATATGATTTTTAAATATTGGGTTTGAATATATGCTCAACTACTGGAGATTTTTATGCATGGCTGTTTTTGTATGTCTCTGCATGTACTAAAACTGGCAAAAGAAAACATAAATAAAAGAATCTTCCAAGGAACACTTTGCAGCAAACTCTTTTTTAGACTCCAATTTCAGAACTTTTGATGATGAACAGCTCCCAGGAGTCACATGTTAAGCTTGAAACCGGGAAAAGATGCATGTGTTAACACCAAGTGTGTTGTAGACCTAACCACAGATTTCTTTATACTGAAAGACCCAAATAAAAGTTCATTTTCTCAAAAGAACCCTTTTCATCTTTTGGAAAATATAAACCCAGCATTACTTGTTCCAAAAGCATTGCGGAACAAGTTTCTATAAATAGAACAGGAATCCATTCTGTTAAGAAGGGAAACTACAGAGATGGTAATAAAAATGAAATATTAAAGTTTTGGTTCTTAAATATTATAATGATTTTTTGTTGCTTGTCAACCTGCTACGGTTACTCAGTTGGTTACTATGGTAACATTCTGCTAAGAACCAATATGTTAGGCAGAAAGCTTGAGGGCCCTTTACAATTAAATCTAGGAATTTTCCTGTTTCTTTATACAGTGTACATTAACCAAATTCCATCTGGCCATCAGGTCTCCTTGCTTACTGTTTTTCTGAAACAGTCTTCCATCACTTGAGTATTATTTACTTAGTGACTTATATTAATATATTTCACTTACTACATTTTAATATTGACCCTCAGTTAGCTGGAACCTGTACAAAGTTTAATGGCCCACACCTTTATCCTCTGCAGAGGTATGGCATGCAAAAGTTCCCTCCTCTCCAAGTTTATGAACTAACCTTTTACTAGCATGTAAAAGGTACTTTATATATGATTTCAAACTTCATAATGGTACTATGAGCCAGACTTTTTAAGATTAGGAATCTGAGCTGAAAATATTAAATAATTTGTCCAAAGAAATTAGCTAGTAAATAGGAAAGAAAAGAGTCAACTTCAGCTCACTCTGACTTCACAACATTTCTACTGAGCAACCCCAAATTACAAAATAAAATACAAAAACAAGATTTTACTAATGCACAAATGCCACTAAAATGCATAGCAAGTACATTTTCCTTGTGTTTGCAAATATATAGACATGTAAATTAAAGCTAAGAACTAAACATCATATAATATATGAAATGATACATTTCAGTAGATATATTAAATTGACATTTAAATTTTCCTTCAAAGTTAGATTTATATATTTACTTAACCTGGGTATTATGGGGTTTGTTATATAATCAGGCATTTGGGGAATACAATGGAAAAAATTCTAGTCTCCTTATGGATTCTATAAACACACAGTGTTTCTACTGGCCATCTCTCAGAAATGATCCCAGCATTTCTGCAACTAATATCATCATGCGATAAACAAGTCCATAATACGTAATCAGGCCCAAAGTAAACCCTCCTTTTAGTTACCTAGATGAATTATTCAAATTACCAAGTGAATCACAAAAGGTAAACCCAGTAAATAAGGTAAATGAGGTCAGTTAATAACAAGTGATCTGTTCCTACAAGACCTTTTACAACTGCTTTGTAACCCATTTCTACCTAATCAAATTCTGACCACACATCTAATATCATCTCTTCCAAGGATTTTCCCTGAGAACTTTAATCAGAATGATTTCTTCTACACAAAGTGTGGATTCATTCAAAATATTATTTTCCTTTTTCCCCCATCTTGTCCTCTAAATCTCAGTGCAAGCTTTCCCCATTGATATTATATGTTGCATTGTAACATTAAAATTATCTGTAAAAATTAGCCCCTCTCCCACTGTCTTTGAAGTCAAAGATTACATGTTATTAAATTTAAATAACCCACAGCACTTGAATAAAATGTGTACTTAGTATTTGTGGCAAAGAAGAAATAAAGGAATGAAGAGAAAAAGGAAAGGGAAGAAAAAGAAAAAGAAAAAGAGATGCCTTGGCATTTTAAAAATCCATTAAATACAGATTTTACATATAATTTTACAAATGAGTGGGAACAAGGAATAAAGGACCAGTCACAATCGTTCAGGAGAGGTTACCAGAAATGCTTTTCCTTATCTCCCTCCTTATGATATGGGGAGTATGGTGGTTTGGAGTTGTCTGTACCCCAGAAAAACATGTTATTAAATTTAATCCATTCCTGTGGGTATTGTAAGTAGGACCTTTTGATGAGGTTACTTTAGTTAAGGTGTCATCCACCTCTATCAAGGTGGG
This sequence comes from Myrmecophaga tridactyla, assembly GCA_004026745.1. Classification (NCBI taxonomy): domain Eukaryota; kingdom Metazoa; phylum Chordata; class Mammalia; order Pilosa; family Myrmecophagidae; genus Myrmecophaga; species Myrmecophaga tridactyla. The sequence continues at coordinate 55,612 of PVIY010002139.1, forward strand.
TCTTAATCCTATTACTGGAATCCTTTATAAGAGAATGAAATTCATAGGGAGGAAAGCCACTGGAAGCAAGAAGCTGAAACCTGATGGAACCCAGAAGAGAAGGGAGAGACCAGAAGATGCTGCCAAGTGCCTTGCCATATGACAAAGGAGTGAAGGATTGCCAGCCAGCCCCAGAATGCAGGTGGTCTTTGAGAAGGAAGCATTTCTTTGATGATGCCCTGATTCGAACTTTTTCCCAGCTGCAAACCATGAGTGAATGATTTCCCACTGTTTAACCTGACCCATTGCATGTTATTTGTTTGAACAGCCCAGGAAACTAAAACAGGCTGCTCAATGCCCATAACAAGTACTCCAGAGATGAATCACTTGGCATAAAAGTAACTACTCTATTTTGCTTTTACTTTGAAGAATGTGTGTGTTGGGAAGAAGAATGGTGTTGAGTCTGGCTTTCCCTTTGCCTTCTTGGGAGGGCATCTTATTATGGGTAAAATGTGAGCAGCTGCCATCCCACTGTGGGCAAGTGAAATAATTAATATTTCATTTATTATAAAATACACATCTAAGATCATTTGCTTTCATGAATTCACAGCAATTCAGAAATGAAAACCTTAATATTTCTTCCAGTTGAGCCCTCTCCTTTTAGATTTAGTAAATCAAAGCTCAAGAGGTTCCGTGAATGTCCAGAGTTACACTGCTAGCGACTGAGCTGATACAGGACCAGTACAAAGCCTCCCAGAATCTCTGCATAACCAGCTGTATTGATTATAGCAGGACTTTTACCTGCAAGTGTAAGCTATGATGCAGATTTTACATAAATTTATTGAAGACAAAAAAAATGACCCACTTAACATTCCAGAAAATATTGTTTTAGGATAAAGTTGCTTAGCAGCAAATCAATTTCTACATGTGAAAACAGTCTAAACTCTCTTTTGGATCTTGTTAAAATATTCTTAGCATGCCACTTTTACACATAACGGTAGTGAAACTAATAAAAACTATGCTTTTGCTTCAAAGATTATACTATTACTTCTGCATTTGCCTCAAGTTTTTTTATCTTTTCATATCTGAGTATAAAAGAATCTTGTATCAAGAGAAATTGCAGCTGCATCGAAAGCAACAGAGCCAAGTGATCCTTTTGGCTAAGTGCTGCTTGAAAATGCTGTATCAACATTACCCAAAGATTCCTGGATTTTTTGTGGATGAAACCACTAGAAAGAAGAATGATTCTGTAAGAAAAGCAAGTCACCCAGGTGTGCGGTGATACAGAGTCTATGACATCCATTTGGCAGAACACTTGAAGCTCACCTGTGAAGTAACTGGCCTCAATCAATTTGAGACCCAGTTTCCATTGAAGAATAGCCATACATGCTTAAACCTCTGTTTTCTCTCTAATGCAGTATATCTCAAATATTTCTCAGAGGCCTCTTGCATCAAAAATCTGTTGAGAGAGACACATTAAAAACACAGTTTCTTTTTCCCATCCCTCCACAGATCTGCTGATTCAAGGTCTCTGAGAATCTGCCCTTTTAACTAGCTCCTGAAAAAGAAAAAAGAAAAAAAAAAGGGGGGGGAGTCATTTCAACATAAATATGTCATTTGATATGTTACATATAGTAGGGAAAAATTGGGAGCAATTTAAATGCCAAGAATAGACAGCTAGTTATGATTAATGTTAAAAACAAAAAACTCAAGTTTGTTCTCCCTGAAAGTATATGTATAGATGTCATGTATGCATAGTGAAAGAAAATACATCAAATTGTCAAGAGTGGTTATTTCAGAGTGATAGAATATGGAATAACAGTGTGTTATTTTCTACACATCCTACATTTTCTAAACAGTGTTTATATAACAAGAGAGAAAAGCACAATAAATTTAGCTATAACAGACAAAAGAGAAAAGAGTAAGTTCTACCCCTGTGTGGTATGAAATAAGGTATTTAGAAAGAAATATTCAAATCAACTCTCATGGACTGAATACATTTAACTGTGCTGGACCCTTTGGAGCAAGCCATGGAAACAATGTTTGTATCTTTGAAAGTATGAAAATTGTAGAGACAGAAAAAGCCTACATACCCAACATTTAAATTTTTAATACCACCCACCATCTCATTGCAAGTTTTCTACCAGTAATTTAATGGATAATGAATATAAAATTCTCGGTGGTCTAAAACCTCAAAGAGACACCCAATAGACTTTTAGTGAATCACTGATGAAATCCTCCTCAAAATCTTTCTTATAATGTGCATTTTATGGGGATTTATCATTAAGTGGGAAGTAACTTCTCAATGCCAGACATATTTTTTTCAATCGCTTATCAATGTTGTTCTGAAAATTTTATAGTTGATCATACTTCCTGCAAAACTGAATTCCAACTGTGACTTGAATAGTAAAATCACTGCTATTTCTCTACCCTTTAAGTCCTGCATATAGTTTTAAATATAGTTGTGAAAATCACTTATTCATATTTATAGGCACATTGAATTTAAAGTCAGAGAATACTTAGGAGAATATTTAACTCAAGCTACATATTTTACAGAGGAAAAAGGAGACACACAAGGGGAAGCGGTTTATCTGAGGACTATCAGTTTTCTCCCAGAACTGGGTACAAAACTAGAATTTCTTAACTCCCAGTCCAGATGTCGAATATCTTATGTGGTCTTGTTTTACTCTAATGGCATTGTGGTCACCCCAAATCAAAGTATACTATTTGTACCCAATTTAATAAAATTATAAGGCCCAAGTTTTTTTAAAAAAACTATTCCTCATGGTACTTTGCTGGTAAAAAATCATTTAAGGTAGGTGAGGTAGAGCATTGTCGATAGAAAACTACCTCAGAGGAAGAACTGTGGGAGCTCCTTTGATTTCAGAGATTAACTGAGCAGACAAGATTACTTAACACTGCCTGTTATACAAGGTGGCAAGTTTCACAACCAGTAGTTACTATAACTAGAGGTGACCAAGTTAGAAGAATGGCTTTGTAGTATGATGGAACTAGAGTCAATTTCCACTTTCCCTATTTACTTTGTACTAGATCATATAATCTCGGACAATTATCTTATCTTTGTAAGCCTTAGTGTCCTCCTTTGTAAAAGGGAGATGATAACCTGACAGGAGTGAGGATTAAATGAAAAAACATACTAGGCACAATGCTAAGCAATATATATACTTTACAGATCCTTTGTATTTTATCCTCATGCTGTCTCTATCAGGTAGGCTTTAGGTTGTAGATTAAGAACTTGATGCTTAGAGACTTGGACATGGCTGAAATTCTAACCCAGGCAGATTGCCCCAGAATCTATACTAGGCACTCTCAGTTCAAAGTATCATAATGTCTGCATCTACCTGAACGCCTTAAAAGTTGTGGCGGTTTGAAGCTGTATGCATCCCAGAAAAAGATGTTCTTAAATTTAGTCCACCTGTGTGTGTGAACCCAATTTAGATAGGCCCTTCTGATGAGGCTACTTCAGTTAAGATGTGACCCATCTCAGTCAGGATGAGGCTACTTCAGTTAAGATGTGACCCATCTCAGTCAGGATGAGGCTACTTCAGTTAAGATGTGACCCATCTCAGTCAGGATAGGTCTTAATCTTATTACTGGACTCCTTTATAAAAGAATGAAATTCAGATAAACAGTGAGAAGGCTACAGAAAATAAGCTGGAATCCACAAAACCCGGAAGAGAACAGAGAAGCCATGAAATGCTGCCCTGTGCCTTGCCATGTGACCAGAGAAGGACTAAAACTGCCAGCAGCCAGCCCCCAGGATGCCATAGTCTTTGGGAAGAAAGCATCGCCTTGATGATGCCTTGATTTGAACATTTCTCTGGCCTCAATCCACAAGCTAAATAAATGTTCATTGTTTAAACCAATCCATTTCTCGGTATTGCTTAAATAGCCTAGGAAACTTAACAAAGTTCTCATAATTTCAAGGGCAGAAGAAAGATTAAATTATATCTCCTTATATAAGGAAAATTGTGTAGGTAAATGAAAAAAAAAAAAAAAGACCCGAGTCCAAAATTAAACCATTACAACTGATTATCAACAAGAATGCGAGACAATTCAATGGGAAAAGAACAGGGTTTTCAATAAATGATGCTGGGACAAGTAGATATTCATATGCAAAAGAATGAAGTTGGCCCCAACCACACATCATACACAAAAATTAATTTGAAATGAAGCATTGACCTAAAGGTAATAGTGACATCGATAAAAGTTTTAGAGGAAAGCCAAGAAGTTAAGTATATGTGACTACAGGTTAGGTGATATTTCTTAAATATGACACCAAAAGCACATGTGGTGAAGGACAAAAGCAGATAAAGTGGATGACACCAAAATTCAAAACTTTTGTGCTGCAAATGATATAATCAAGAAAGTAAAAAGAAAACCTACAAAACGGATGAAAATATTTGTAAGTAATATAACTGATAAGCAACATGTATCCAAATATACAAATAATTGCTATAACTCAATAACCAAAAGGCAAATGACGTAATTAAAAATCAGGCAAAAGATCTCAGTAGACATTTCTACAACATTAAAAAACATTTAAGGCCAATAAGCACATGAAAAAATGCTTAATATCATTAGCTATCAGGGCACCGTGAATCAAAATCACGAGATACCACTTCAGATACATTAAAATGGCTGTGATAGAAAAGACAACTAACAACAAGTGTTGACAAGGATGTGGAGAAATTGTAACTCTCATATACTACTGATGGGAATGTAAAATGGTGCAACTTCTCTGTAAATTAGCTTGGCAGTTCCTGTAAAGTTAAACATAGATTTACCATATGACCCAGTAATTCTACTCCTAGTTATACACCAAAGAGAACTGAAAGCATATGTTCACATGAAAAATTGTACAAAATATCCATAGCAGCTGACCCAGTAATTCCACTCATAGTTTTATGGCAAAGAGAACCAAAAGCATATGTTCACATGCAAAATAGTACAAAATATCCATAGCGGCTTTATTCAAAATAGCCAAAAAAAATGTAAACAATTCATGTCCATCAACTGATGAATAAACAAATAAGATGTGATATATCCATGCAATGGACTGTTATTTGGCAATAAAAATAATTAAAATACTGATATATGCTAAATGAACCTTGAAAACCTTGCTAAATAAAAGCCAGACCTTGGTAAGTGAAAGAAAAGTTCACATATGTGAAATGTCCAGCTCGAGCAAATCATAGAGACTGAAAGTAGATTAGTGGTTCCTAGAGACTGGGAGACTAGAGAATGGGAGTGACTGCTAAAGGATGGGGGTTTCCTCCCGGGTAAAGGAAAATGTTCTGGAATTAGTGATAATTGTGGCAAAGCCCTATATTTTCCTTAAGAAAGCAGACAAGTGGATGTATACCAGGTCATTCAAACCCTCCATACATATACTGAGCACTTACTATGGACCAAGCACTAACCAAGCATTGATCAGGCTGAATCAATGGGAGTTTCAGGTAAACTCTACTTTCAACAGAAAACTTAATAAGCCCCAAATTCCTCATTCCACAAACATTTCTGTTAATCAAGCATTGAATGGTTGAGTGGAGACAGTACTGCATTTACTTTTGTAAAACAGCTTTAGGCTACATATGCAAGATATTTGTGTTAAGTGGAGCATTCATTCACTTATTCATTCATCCAGCATTTGCTAACATATCTCATATGCACCCTGAAGGCACTGAGATTCTGACTTGAGACAGAAGTAAATACAGATGCAACATGTAAAAAAGCATTTTAAAAATGCCCACACTGAATATATATTATTACTTAGAACTTAGGCCCCCTCTGCTTTTTTTTTTAAGCAGAGGAGATTTAAATCAGCCAAATTCCATGTATGTATACTGCCACATCTTTAAAATCATATATGCATAGCTTCCAAAAGACTGGGAAGGGTAATTTAGGTCATAAACGCAAATCCAAAGGAAAAACAGCTTCCGACCTAGAGGTAAAATGAAACGTGCACCCTGGTAATGCCTACATTTTTACATTCTTGATGGAAAATAGCAAATGTTTTTATAATGTATAGATTCTGTGATAACGTCAAATTAGAGAATTATTAAAGCAAAACACAACTGAAAGCAGTAGGGTAAGTAAACTCACATTATGCTTCAAAAACATTTCTGTTAATAACTGCCTGGCTTTATTCTATTTAACGTTAATTTACTAGTAACTGGACAGGTTTAATATCTCTGGGTTGCTTTTCGGAATTTTTAAATGGAAAAATCTTCAATGAAATCAAATGGCACATTCCCAGCATTCTCTCATCTAACCCTTCCTTAACCAATAATAATCAGAAAGCCTTAACCTCTGCATCCTTCACTTTAAAATAACTGGAACCTAAGCACTGTGAAGCTGGGAATACAAATTCCACATGCTGTACACATATCCTGAGCCTCTATTCAGTCACTCTCCTATTGAGACTCAGAGGACTTCACTGTGACTTTGGTGAACATTTACTGAGTACTTATTATGTGCCACGTGCTCTTCTAGGTGTTGGAAATACAAAGGTAGGCAAAACAGACAAAAGTCTCTGTTCCCATGGAATTTATAATCTAGTTGACAGAAATAATGAACAAAATAAATACATAAACTGCATAATGTATCAAATGTTGATAAAAGCAATGGAGAATAATAAACTAGAAAAGGGGGATAATAAGAAGTAGGTAGGGAATGGGGAGTGGGCAAGTTATTTTATATAGGTCAGGGAAGTATCCCCAAGAGACCCACAGGTGGCTGAGGGAGTGAGCCATGCCATCCTTGCAGGAATATCTTCCAAGCAGAGGGAAAAGCAAATGCACATCATGTTTGAGAAACAGCACAGAAGCAAGTGTGGCTGGAGCAGAGTAAGCAAGAGAAAGAAGGGAAGAGATTCAGAGAGTTAATAGGGCCAGATCCTTTAAGGCCTAATGGACCTTTTCAGGACTTCGGCTATTACAATGAGTGAGATGAGAAACCACTGGAGAGTTGTATTCAAAGAAGTAAGATGATATGACACCTCTTTAAAGGATAACTTCAGCGATTGGGTTGAGAATTAACTGAAGGAGAAGTTAAGGGATAGGACAGTAAGACCAGTTAGGAGCCCTTTGCAGTAACCCAGGCGAGAGATGATGGTAGCTCGGATCTGGATAGTAGCTAGAGGTAGAGACAAATAAGACCTGAATTCTGGAACATTGTGTAATTAGACCCAACAGGATTTGGCGGAGGGAATGGGGTATAAGATTCCACGTTTTCGGGTGCATGGGTGGTTCAGTGGTGGAATGCTAGCCTTTCATGCGGGAGACCCAGGTTCAATTCTTGGACCATGTAACGCACCCCCCCCCAAAAAAAAAAAATTCTAAGGATTCCATCTGAAGAGTAGAGTTACCACAGTATGATGGCCCAGACAGTAAGAGTAACAGTTGGGAGACAGAAGACCAGTATTCCGTTTGGGACATAAGGGATGTCACAGGTTACTTCTTTATCTCCTGGGAAGAACTTGAGTTTCAGAGAAAATGGGAAACATATAACCCGCAATGTCATTACAAGCAACTCTACTCTAAGACTGTTTTCTCTTCTCTTGGCACATTTCTCTCACTGCACATGTTATAGAAACCTGCCTCACGTGTAGCCTTGTCCTCTGATTATTTCATTGCTAAATTCTGTCTTTCCAAAAAGAATGAGAGCTTCTTGAGAGCAGAAGAGTTGCTGCCCAACCCCCAGTACCCGAAACACAGATGATTGACTAATCAGATCCACAGAAATTTGTACAGATTATTATTTGACAATGAATACACACCTAAATTGTCTCTTCCTCTCATACCTAATTAGTCACATAGACCTATCAATTTCATCCCTGGGAAAGTACCACACATCAGAGTCCTCCTTCTCATTTCCTACCACCACTGCCCTCCTTCTGGCCTTCATCATCGCTCATGAAACTATTAGAGTTGTCCCTCTGCTGACCATCATTTCCTTGAGAATCCTTTGCATTCACCATGTCTAGAATTAACTTTCCAAAACAAAAGCCCCCAATAAAGCTCCAATACGCCAAGAGCACTGTCCTAACTGCTTTCGCGGTTGACAAGCTCCCACAATGGGATTCCAGTCTTTCATTCCAGTCTCATCCACCCTGAAGATCTTAACAAAGTCAAGTATTCTTAAGAATTCATGGATTTCCAAATATACCAGGCACCTTCTCTTAAGACAGGGCTAATAACTTTGCTTCTGTTCGTAATGTTTTCCCTTCCTGTCAGTCTAGGAAGTTCTTACACATCTTCCAAGGCCCTAGAAAGATGTTGAATGCTTGTGCTTTTCTCTGGCCTGCCCAACAGAATTTCTTTTCCCTTTTTTGTATCCTATTACACTTTAAAAATATATCCTGTCAACTGCTGTAATAAAGATACACGGTTATTTGTATACACATCTCTTATCCACCCACCTGTGAACTTCCTAATGATAGAGACTTTATCTAGACTCTTCTCCTCACTGCCTAAGATGGTGGTTTTCTTATGGCAACTGCTCTACAATTTAGTGAATTGCACTCCAAAGCTTTTCTCTCTGCCATTTTCCATGCACACCTTGTGCAAGACATCATTCCAGAACTACCACTTTCCTTTGCTGGTTCACTTTCACAAGGTGATAAGAAATTTGATGGAGTTCCAAGGTCAGAAATTAAACCTAATGCAGTCTCTGAGTCATAAAATGGTTATTCTAAAACCTCTGAGAAATCTTCCAAAGATCTGCTTTTTTCTATGAGTAATGTTGATGATTTTCTACAATACAAATCATGACTCTGACATACATTACAATCCAAATTAACAATGCACGCCCACGGACACCCATGCTTTGGGGAGATGGCAGCTCATTTACAATACCTACTAGCCAGACTCAGGTGGTAGGCAGGCTCCACCAGAAAGCCAGACATTGACTAACTTTAGCTGTGTGGGGTAACACATGCCTGGGAAATACTGGGTTGTCCCAAAACATGTTAGTGACTACGAATGATTTGTTCAACGGCCTCACTGTGTCCAGCGTTTGCAGGGATGAGGAAATCCTGGCCACAGAGGCCCTTCTTGAAATACATGAACTATTCTGTCCTTCAAAAGACAAGTGGACAGCTCCATCTAGGGGACACATAACTATTTCAACAGTTATTCTCAGAGGAATCTCTTTTAGGTTAACAATCAGATTTGGGGAGAGAAGTGTGCATTCCAAGAACAGGCATTAATGTTATCTGATATTCTTCCTCATTTGCAAGAGTCCAGCTGTACCTACAGCAAAGGTCAATGTCTTAGAGGATCCTTCACCTGAGCAGAAAATCTATACAGTCCTACAGTAAAAAAAAAAAAAGAAAACAAATTCTGTATAATCACACTTACATTCTCATATTTTGAATTGGCTCTTCCCCCGCTAGCTGAAAGCTCCCCAGTAATACTAAGTACTACTCTAGTCTCAGAGTACCTTTGAAAAGACCATTTAGGTCACAGCTCCCAACTCAAAAGGAACAGGCAAAAAGTAGTTGAAAGGATTGATTCTTATCTATCCACTATTCTACTAGTTTGGTTCCAATGCATTATTCTGCTAATAATGTAATCATTGTCTGGTTTTCCCGTTGATGGTAAATAAAATGTCACAAATTTTTTAGAAAGGAAATATCTTTCAGTCCACTGACAGTAACAAAATATGACATGAAAATATAAGAAGAGAAGAAATTGAAATGCACACATAAAGCAATGAAAATTAGTAGTAAGAGTCCATTTAAGAGAAAAAATCTGTTCCACGTTTTAGCAGACCCAAAGTATATTATGTAAACTCTCAGACTCGGTGTCCTCATTTAAATAAGAAAAAATTTACAACTTAAGCATATTATTAGGTAGATCAAAAGGAAATATATATTTGCATGGTTAGACAAATATCAATTCTATTGTTTATGTTGAGTAGGGTCACAATATTGGAATTTTCAGGTTGAGTACTTCACAATTACTCACAGTAATCTTGGTTTGGTTGAGTCCAGCTGAGTATGAAAGTGTGAGGTATATGTAAAGAAGGAAGGTTCTAATCAAAATTGTTAAAATGGATTCATTCCTTCATCAAGCATCTATGAGAGTCTAAATGTAGCAGGAACTGTGCCAGATGTGGCAGATATAGTTAATAAAGTGATGCCTGCCCTCAACGGTTGCTAGAATAAAAAATAACAAAATGTTTTTTTAAGTGATGAGCTTTAGTATGAATGAAGCCCTTTATTCCTTAACAAAAATCACATAAATGAAGTGCTAATATTGATGTTGTTTTATTTTTCCAAACTGACCTGATCTTATAGTTTTCATTCCATAGTTAAATTTAATTTAAAATTAACTATATCAATAGATTCAGATATTTTCCCTAAAGGAAAGAGGAGAGAAATTCCGACACATTTCTCAGAATTCAGTTAAAATTATTACTATATCACTAACATAAAGTATATGAAAGTTGAAGTTTTGGCATGTCCTACTTATTTTATTTATGGAAACATCCTGCACTCTCGCAGATTAGAAGTATGCAAATTCTTATTTTCTGCCTATATCACAAGGGGACAGTTACAGGAATGGGAATTTACCCTAGCAAGAAAAGGCTTATCTTTAAGTCATTGACAAAAAATGTCCACCCCTTAGGAAAGGATCTTGACAGTGCTCCCAATTGGATTTACACTTTTTACAGGTCATAGAGTAATGTCACTTTATATATGGAGAGTAACTTACAGCTGATCAAGCATTTCTACACATATTACCTTATATGAGCCTTGCAAGCAATACTTTGAGTTTGCTAAAGCAGGAATTATTTTTTCCATTTTATAAATGAGGAAATTGAGACTGAAAAGTTAATTTCTAAAGTCAAAGAAACTGATTTCTGAGAATCAGAGAAAATTATCTCATGCTAAAAATATTTCTATCAGGCTAATACCATTTAAATGCATCAGAATTAAATATGCCTTGGAGAGACTCAAAAATGTCCAATTCAAATGAATAGATACCCTGAGAAATTTTTTTTTATTTTATACTATACAATAGAAGTCTATAATATTCTTACAACAGTTATGTTTTCTGAGAGACAACTGAAATTTCAATAAATAAATGTAAGGTTGAATATCCCACTCCTATGTAGATTTTTATACCTTTCTTTTTTATATTTTGTTTGAATCTTATTATTTCTTTCAAGGTCCACATTTTATATGTGCTTATAGAAATAGAAACCACACAGAAGAAAAATTTGAAATTAAACTACTAACCAAAAGAAGGCTTTTAATTTATCCAAACTATCAAATTCATAATGGGGCTATTTCTTTAATTACTGCTAACTTTTAGTATTTATTTATTGCCTATATAAAATGCTATTTAAGAATTATCCCATTCTGCCGCTTTATTTTCAATCTGGTGTCTAAAAAAGTCTTCAAGGGATAAAATAATAATTTCATCAGAGGCTACAGGGGTTTTTCTTTTTGTCTTTTCCTCAACTCCAGGGAACAGTCATTTGTGGTACTTAAATGCTCCCCGGCAGAAAGGTCCAGAATTGAGCATAAAATACTTAGAAAAAAGAAAAGTCTCATATAATCATCCAAACAATTGCAGTTCTTCAAAAGAGAGAACATATTTACTCAAATATGTCTAATAAAGGATCACTCAATACATGCTTTCCACATTTGTAGTAGGTTAGCTCTGCATCTCCAAAAGAAACACAGAAGTGGTTATTTTGGAAGTATCTAATTAATATGAATAATATAAAAAGTCAAATAGTCTATTCAGTCTCCAGACACAGTTTGCCTAGCCTCTGAATTAAGGCTTTGGGAGTGTGCATTTGGAAACGAGCAGTACTCCATTTTACTTTATGCCTGTGAAGCTGCAGCTTAGACCAATGGCTCTCAAAGTGGAGTCACAGAACCGGCAGTAGCAAGATCACTTGGGAACTTTCACAAATGCAAATTCTGGGACCCCACTTCAGACCTACGGAATCAGAAATTCTAGAGGTGGGGCCCAGCAGTTTGTGTTTTAAAAAGTTCTACAAGTGATTCCAATGCATGTTGTTTGAAAACTACTGGATTAGACAAACAGGAAAGCAATAGTTGGCCTGAATATTTCAGTCTTCTCAAGTGGCTTAAAATGAGTCATTCTTGCATGTTTCTCTATTGCTAAATTTCTTCTAGGATAGCAGCTCTCCAAAGGAAAGAGCCACTCCTCATTTAATCAATATATGCAGGCTTCCAGCAATTGCAGACATTCAAAAGCATTTTTTGTACAGTACAAAAGTTCACAAAATTTTTGTACTTTTTAGTAACAATGTAGATTCGATCCCTTTGGGATGCTTGCAGACAATGAGATTAATCATCGAGAGGCTTTATGGAACTTTATCTCTTGGCAATGTCAAGGCTGATGTGGCATCTTCAATCCATAACAAAACACAAGCAAGGTCCTCTGCTGTGCTCTGAGGTTACGAAATCACTAAGGGCATCTCTTCCTTACAGTTTAACAATAAAAGACTGAGGGGAAATGCTATGGCAGCCCAAAGATGGAACAATTATACTGACGGGTTGTGGGGAAGGTTTAAAACCAACCATGTAGTTGAGGTTGACCCAGAGCTTGAAGATGGGTTATGAAAGGGCAGCCCATAAAAAGTAAATAGCTTCAGGAAAAGTAGAAGAACATAGGTTGGTCAGCATCTGTGAGGAGGAGAATTGGGAGGGCGAGGACCAGCAAATTGAAGTGTTAAAGTAAAGGCATGTTAGAAAGCATCTTAGGCAGATTCTTAAGTTGCTTACCCATAGGAAACACAGAAGCTGTGACTCTAAAGTGTGCTTCCACTCTATACCTTTGTAATTAAAAATAAATAGACAGAACCGATACGTTAAATCAGCTATCCAATGAAAAGAGCACACTTATCATGAGGGGATTCTTTATTATTTTAATGTCTAGATAGCTGAAACATAATAAAAATCTTTGGACCTCTCCACTTCACTTACAGCAGACCCCAAGGGCTCCCTTTATTGTCCAAAAATGAAGATACGAACGCCAACTTACAGAGTCGCACCAGCAGGTGAGGACATATTCTGACAACTGATAAAAGCAACTATTTTTCAAAAGGTAATTAAGAGTAAATAATCTCCTTTTATTATTTTTGAAGGCATTTAAAATTTTAAACAAATTATGCCTACCAGTTTACATTTTTCTTAATGGCTTCCTGGCTAATTTCCCAGCCTCGAGCCATTACCCCTCTTCAACCCATTCTCTCTCTCTCTCTCAGTCAATGACCTGCTCCTCTAAAATACAAGCTCAATCCTTTTCCTCCACAGTATAAAACAAATACGTGAATGGCTTTTCATTCACTACTCTTCAAAGCCCAGCCCCCTGAACAACCACCCAAGTCTCTAGTCACCTACCCAGCCTCCTCATTCACCAACCTTCAAGTACCCAATGAGTAATCACTCCACACTTACCTGCAATCTGCAATTACAAGATGCTCACTCTCACTTACATATCTTGATAACACTGTCTTCCTGCCACAAAAGAAGGAAAATTTCCACTTTCCCATCCCTATCACCACATGATTAATTCATATTTACCCTTCTAGGCCTTCAATAAAAGTCACCCCTGAATGAAAGCCCTTTTAGCTGGAGGGCCCCAGGAATCACTGGGTTCTGTAGCACTGCACACCAATTCCACGGCATTGCCACTTTGCCCTTTGTGTGTTGGTCTTTCCCAAAATATGAAGGGTCAACCTCAGAGGAAGACTATGTCTCTTACACCTTTATTTCCCTAACGTGTTTTACTTAACAAATAAATGCATATGTAGCAGTTGGTGAAGAAAGAATGTGGTATTTTGAATCACAGGAGCCAGATCTGATTTTCAACTTCAGAGTCCAGTTGTTATGTGGCCTTGGGTAAGACCTTAATCTTCATTCACCTCATTTTCCTCATTCTCTAAAACAGAGATAAGAAGTCCCAACTCATATGTTTTCTATAAGAAGCAAATTGTATGAAAGATTTTTTTTTGCATGGGCAGGCACTGGGAAACGAACCCAGGTCTCCGGCATGGCAGGCGAGAATTCTACCTGCTGAGCCACCGTCGCACCCTGAAAGAATTTTTTTAGTTACAAAGCAATGACTGCATTTGTCATCTCTGTTGCCAGTGGCTCTGTGCACTGCTTAGTAACTTAGACTTGAGTTAGAGTTCCTTGATCAGCCACACTATTTATCTGTGACACAAATGAACACAACCAGTCCCCTTTATTTAAAAAAGAGAGATTCTCAGAATCTTTTGATCAGCTAAGTCTCAGAATTTTCTACAATACAAAGGCAACAAAACAATTATCATTCACAGAATTGTTCCATCATCTGAATTCATTACTCTCCTTTCAGTGTTTCCTTCAAATGAAGTCTTACAGAGTCACAGAAATGCCCAGCATATAGCTGTCTGCAAAAACCACACAGTGGCAGGATGAAGGCATACTAATACTTAATTGTTATAAGCTACTGTCATTTAAAAATAGGGCATTTTGAGCAATACTTTTGTCTACTTTTTATTGCCCATCCCATAACTTTATGCTACTACTTAGAACTATGATACCCAGTTACAAAGTGATATTTCAAAGACAGGTACAAAGAAATATATTTCATTTCTACAAAGACAGAGCTCTCTACCCATTTTCAATAGTGATTTATGGGTGTGACAGAAGCAAAACTTGCTTAATATAAAGAATAACAGACTCAAATATTCATAGGTTAATTCTTCTTGTCCATTTCCAATATCTTACTTTTAGGGCATGGTAAGATCTCTCCACACAAAATGAATCTAAAAGGAAAAATAGATCAGCAATATAAATCAACCAAGTAAAATAGTACTTACAGTTCATACTCTCTTAGGCTTCTAATATGTACTAACAATTTAAGGCCATTTTTACCTAGCTTTGCTTGAAATTATTCTTAGGGCCCCAGCTATTTATTCAATATGCCTCTACTCAAGATACATATATGTCTAACTGCAAACTAATTAATCAAAAAAATTAAAAGGATGAGGAGAGCATAGGCATGCTGCCTTACCAACAGGCAAATAGCATGCAACCCAATGCACGGGAGCCTCTGACTACGTGGTTTTACACCTATCAGGCATTTTCTGTTTCCATTGGAGAGTACTGGGGGGATGCGCTGTCACCCACCCCCAGTCCCACTCCCACCCCTGTTTTCCCCTCCACTACAGGCTTGAGGAGGCCAAGCCTGTCATCATTTTCAATAAACGAGCTAAAACAACCTGATCTGTGCTGGCTCAGTGAGCAGACCTTCGAAGCTGGCAGCATAGCCCAGAGACAGAGGTCTTTTTCAGAAATGTAGGCATTTTAGCAAATGTTCCTAGAATCATGAGCTGGATGGAGAGACCTTAAAATCATCACTTATCAACACAAAGGAATTATGTCACTCACCTGTAACTAGCACTGAAAATATCACTGGGAATTTATTACAGAGGACACGAATCTAACGTTGATAGACAAATGTGCTTGCTTAGGGTTAAAGATCCAGATTTGAGAAAATATCCACCTAGGTTGGGTACTTGTGGCCATCGATGAATTTATTTCTAGTTGTAATGAACTAGTTAAAAGGGATTTTTTATATGCACTGGAGAAATCTTCTAAGAATCATAATGATTTTTACTTTTTGTAAAATTATTCCCAATAAAAGTATATGAACTGAAAGATTTCTTCATTTCTGCATTAAGGCTCTTAATGAAAGGAATCAGAGAATTTTTGCATTGACAACTTTCTCAGAGGAAAATCTAATTTAATCCTGCTACTTTATAAATAAGGCCCAAAAAGTTTAAATGCTTTTCTCAAGGGCACTCAATTGGCTAAGGTGATTAGCCAGACTAGAAGCCTCTGACCGGTGACTGATATATTTTTGGTAAAAGAGGACCCCAGAGCTCAGGGGGCACTTTTATTTCATTTTGTGGCACAAGAAGCCAGTCTATAAGGCAGGTTATCAAAACCTGTACATTGGTAAATATATAAATTTACTCTTTCTCTTACATTGTATACTTCAAGAAAACAAAAGCCCTAGCTAACCTGCTTTTCTTGGACCCTTCTGCAAAGGAAACCAAATTTGCTTTATATTAAATAAGCATCGATGGCGTCATGATACATAAATACAACTTGGAAATTGAAATGTGTTCAATGTGATAGCAGCATCTGCTAAGAAAGCAACAAATGTTTCTCGAGAAGTTGCTGGGGGGCAGGGGGATCTGTAAATTTATACAAAGCAGAAGACCTGCAGCCTTGAGAGTATTATTAAACAACAAAAATAACTTTTCAAAGAAAAAATACCTTACCCTTTTCCTGATAGGTCACTAAGGGTCTGAGGATAAGCCATGCTCTGATCTTTAACTTTTTCTTGAAATTTTCTTTTAGGCCCTCTAGCAGCTAAGGTTTGACATTTGTTTTGGTATGATTTATTTCCCCCTCCAAGAGAGACAGACAGAAGATTCTACATATGGCAGTATTAAAGAGTCCACGTATGGAATTAGCTGCTTTTCATGTCTTTGGTTTAAGTCAATTAATAAAACATTAATAATGTAACCTCTCTAGATAGTGTTTTGTCTTTGGTCATTTGGATGATGTAAAGAATACAGTTACTTACGCAAACTAAAATTACAAAGCAACCAATACACTAACAATAAAAATAGAATATGTATCCTGAATTTTCTACAGACATACTCAATAAATTAATTTACTAAAAGTGCGGCATGTTAAAAATTAAACACAAGAAATATTTTGGAAAGTGTTTTTGTCATATGCTTTAAAAATAGCTTTTAAAAATCTTTCCAACTTTTTGAGGGATATTAAAATATATAGTATGTTATAGCTGATACTTTGACAATCTGAATCTAACAATGGACCTATATTTCAGCTATGCCCAGCTTAGAATTCGATTTCCTACAGCCAGCACTGAAGCTCAAAGGCCTTGGTATATGTGACAAGCAAGCGTAATTTTGACTAGAGTCATATTTGAAAGAATAAATAATTTCTAATATCACAAGAACAAAATACCATTGAACTGAAGAGTTTTGGAAAATAAACTCTGGCAAGACATAACGTCCCACTTTTTATCATTAAACAGAGGCAGAAACTAGCTTGGGAAAAATCATGTGAGGAAGATACGTGTGCAAAAAGATCATGAAGAAGGGAAGTGGGTGTGGAAAAGTGAAGAAACCCTTGGTTCTAATGTCGTTAAGTTGCTTGTGATTCTATTGGCAAAGACTGGATTTTCCAGATGGACTATATCAAGGAGGAATAGGAACTATAATATGACTGATTATTTCACGTGGTGAAAGTATTCCTCTTAAGAATAAAAACTTATATGGATTTTTTTTTTAAATTCTGAAGTTGAAATAAAAAGGAAAACCTGGTAGTCAGAGTATGACTGTGCTTATCAGTTACAATGGATACTGTGTCTTCAGCCTTGTTTAAGAGGATCCCTTCCTCAAGCTCAACTTTTTAGGGGCCTCCTTCTATCAGTTATGCCCATCTTTTTCATATTGTCAACCTTTTCCTTTCTGCTGGTTTCTTTCTATTAGGATATAAACAAGTTCATTCCTTTTCCAGCTCAACACACAAATACCCCTCCCTTGACCCCAAACAACCCAGCTGTTAGAAGCTCTAGAAGTGTCCTCCTCTCCACAGACAAGCTCAATCAATGAAACACTGTCCATATTCACTGCCTCTTTCTTTTCTCCCACTTCCCCTTTAATTATATCGTAACTCGTTTCTGCTCCCTCTTCACTAATATTTCAGTGTGAATACTGACAGCAAGGTCTCCAGCCTGCCACTAAATCCAGTAACAGTTCTCTCAGGTTTAAACTCCCATTTACCTCCCAGCACTATCAGATGCTCTTGACCCCTCCCACCAGTTTCTCCCATCAATTTTCTTTACAGCACTCTCTCCCAGTTTTCTTCTCATAACTTTAGTCATTTCTTTTCAGATTTCCTTGCTTACTTCTTCTCTGCTCACCCTTAAGTGGCGGTAGTCCCTGCAGTTTTATTCGAGGTCTTATTTTCTCATCCTAAAGTCCCTCCCAAGAAAAATCTCACCAGCTCTTATACCTTCAATTAACAGCAAATGCAGATGAACCTTCCAAAGCAGTTTCTAATCCATTTTTTTAATTTTTTAAATTTTTTAATAATTAAAAAAAAAATTACAAGAAACACAAACATTCCCAACACATACACTCAGCAATCTAATCCACTTTTGACTTTCAATCAAAATACCCAGTTGCCCCTTGGACTTACAGGATTCATAAGCACAAACTCATGACTAAAATTGGAATCATTAATCATCATCTTCTCTCCTCAAACCCGCCCCCTCCCTCCCCTCTCCCTTCCTTCCCCCCAACCCTGTCTCGTTTCCTTATTTGTAGTTAGTGGCACTACCATCCTCCAAAGTGCTGAGGTAAAAAAAAAACAAAACAGGAATCACCTTCAGGTCCTCTCTTCTTCATTTCCCATATTCAATTAATTAACAAGCTCTATCGATTTTACCTTCAACAGCCTAGCTTCATGTAATTGTCTGTTTCTCTACTCTGTTTCCTACCCATTCCGAGCCAAGACCATTTCTCTTCAAGCTCACTGTGGGGAGGGGGTGGAGGAGTGGTGTGCAAAGATAGCTCAGTGGTAGATTTCTCAAGTGTATGTGGGAGACCCAGGTTCAATTCCTGACTAGTGCAACCCCCCAAAAAAATAAAAGGAAAAATAAAACTCAACATTTATTTTTGCAATAACGGGATAATCACATGGAAAATAAAACTGACACCCACTATACAGAATACAAAAAAAAAAAAACTCAGCATTACTGCAATGGTCTCTCTCTCATCCTTGTTCCTCCACCTAAACTCTCTAATCCATTCTCTATAATGGGGCATTAGAGAGCTTCCTAAAATTCAAATCTGATCAAAGGAATTCTTGCTTAAAACTCTTCAGGGATTTTGCATTACCTTTAGGATGAATTCCAAATTCCCTACCATGGCTGACAGGGTGTCTTCTGATCTGACCCATCTTACCTCACCAGTCTTATTTCCTTTCATTCCCCATCTCATGCTGTCTCGTCATAGGAATCTCTTTCAATTTCTGAAACTCATTTTCTTTTTCCATGCTGGACCCACTGTCTAAAACAGCTCAATGAATATATGATGAATTAATTAACAAATTATAAGTTAATTAAATTATAATAACTCATAAATATTTGAAATTTGTTACAGTCCTTTTTTACAAGAAATCATTCTGTAACTGTAAAATGTGAGGAATTTTTTCCATTTCTCATTCCAAGTTTGTAATTTTTCTATGCAGTAATTCACTTAAGAAACTTTAACTAAATTCTGATAATAAAAAGAACACAGTCACTGAAAATGCATATTTCACCGGCTCACAGAACAGTATCGATAAATGCTTTCAATTTTTCAAATATGATTCTTATTTGGTAAACTTTTAAGCACATAGTATCAATGATTTTTAACAATTTATAGAATGGGGATAATATATCCCAAGAAAAACAGAAGATAGATTCTCACTGTTTGGTGGCCTTAAATTACAATCTTTAGAATTTCAAAGTTAAACATGATAATATGTTTGTGGGAACAGTTACGATATCATATTAAAACATGTCTTTAAGCTTCTGGGAATTTTCATATTTTACCTATGTATAAAATGCATAGAAGTAACTAGATTAACAATAAATGATATATTTTGCTTAAATAAGAAATTGGAGTCATTCCAAATATTTTAAATATATATTTAACTTCTAGCACAGTCCAACTGAAAAGGTATGTTAAAACCCATCTACAAAAAAAATTATAAAATCCATCTACAAACTTTAAGATTGGCTTTCAATATTTCAATTCAAAATTACTAAATAGACATTTAAATAGTAATGGAACTTCTTGTGTTCTTCTGTTAATATTGTGAATATTGTCAGTTTCAAGATATGGAGGTTAATGCAGCTACATATTAAGAAAATGGGTTTTATCTAAGATGACCTGCAAAAAATTTAAAAAAAAAACAGAAAATATAATTAGAAAAACTCCCATAATAGCAAAGACTAGCAAGTGGTCTAGATTATAGGAGGCCTAGAGCCTAGTATGTATGCACTGACTCAGCCAGAGGCTGCATGAAATTCATCCCCACGGATGCATCCAAAGGAACAGATATCGGTATATGCGAAACAAAACAGTAAAATATTAATTGTAAATCAACGCTTTAATGTTAACAGCAATCGGAAATCACTATAGGATGTCAAAGGAGAAATGTGAATGACAAAGTTGCCAGGATAATAACATGGTATGCTTGTCATTTCAAGATGAGTGCTAAGAAGACCTGACAGATGCCAAATGTTTCCACAAATAACAGAGCTGTGATCCTCGTGCTACTGCGCTGTAAAATAAAATGTTGATTCATGGTTTCTGTAGCAATCAGAACCAACTCCATTTACAGTATGTTCAAGCTACGCTGGCACTAACAGCAGACTCACCGTGCCACTGATGGCTCATGCGAACTGTTAGATTAAATGTACAATGGCAGCTGAGACAGTCTTGACTGACCCCCATGCCTTCTGTACAGTGATCCCCAGATGTGCCCTTTCAACAATTCATTGCTTTAGCCCCTTATTACTAGATGACTAGTCCACAAATGATAGCTAGCTGTGCCCTTCAGGTGCTAAATGCTACATATGACATCTGCAGAATTTTCTCCCCAGTCTTCTCAGTTTCTTACTTTGAATAATTATTTTTTCTCTGTGAGCTCTCCAGCCAGAAACAGGAGGGGTTTAACCAGAGAGCTCACTGGGGTTGGCAGAAGCTGAGAGAACATCAAGGCCAGGCGTTGTTCTCACTGCTAATTTAGAAGACTCCCTGCCCCTCTAAGTCTCCCACACTCACGCTTTCACCACTAAACTAGACCTGGTCTTTCCCTGCTTCCCCTTGTTTTACTTTTTTATTCTCTCTAGCAATAGAACATTAGAAACCATTTACAGCCCACTAGGCATGACCATAGGCTTTAGTAATTGGGAAAGAGTAAATACATGCAAAGAAGGATCCAAATGTAGGATAAGATCCTCCATTCAATCACTTATTTGCTCCAGGAGCTAGAATTTTACAACACATTTGCTCTTTGCCTTTTGTTGACTTTTCAATCACTTAATTAAAAATATATGTATTTTTCCTTAACTATTATGATAGCTTTTTGTGCTTGCCTCTATGTCTGTGTAAGTGGGTGTGTATGTGTGTGTGTACACTACAATTCTTTTTCCTAGGTATCTCTTTTATGACTAGGAAATGAGCTCCTTTGGGGAAGGATCTGTGGCAGATTGAATTATATACCCCTGATTTTAATCTTAATCCCCATTTTTGTGGGTATGTACCTATTATTAAATAGGGCCTTTTGAACACGCTATTTTTACTTAAGGTGTGGCCCCAATGAATTAAGGTAGACCTTAATCCCTCTTACTGGAGGCCTTAGAAAGAGGTGTCAGAGAAAGCCATACAGAAAGAAGGTAGAAGTCAGTAGAAACTGGAAGAGCAGATACAAAATCCAGCTATGTGATAAGAGGCAGAGAGTCAAGCCAAGGAACCACCTCAAAGATGGGGAAAAAATAGTATAAGACCACCACACACATCCAGGAGAAAGCACAGCCTTGCTGGTGCCTTGATTTAAACTATGAGACAATAAGTTCCTGTTGTTAGGCCATTTATGGTATGTATGGTATTTGCCATGCAATTGTATGGTATTTGTCAAAGAAACCTGGCAAACTAAGGCAGTTTTATATTGTATTAAATCTTTGTAGGCCTAGTACCTAGCACATAGTAAGCTTTGTTGAACAGATGCAAAACTAAGATGAAAACAACAGAAACAAGAATTAGACATCGGTAGTAATCTACAGTTATAAATGCATGAGATAGCACAAAGTTTGGATATTAGAATGGGGGGGGGTAGGGAAACTGACATGAAGGAGATGGAGTACAGAGTTTCTCTTTTGAAAATGGTACAGGCTATAGTTTGAGAATGTTCTAGGAAACCAAACCAATGGAATTAATTCGGACAAACATTTTGACAAAGATGGGATGCTCCAGTGAGGACAGAAACCATCTAAATCAAGATATCAGCACCATGTCCTTTTCCAGCTTTAGGTCATCATATGTATGCAAGTGGCATGTGTGAATGTGTGTGTGTGTAAGAGAAAGAGAGACAGACAGACAAAGTCCTGAAAAGCAGCAGGACTTAATAAAATGTAAAGGACTATATAGCACATACATTTCATTCAAACCTGTCCAGTTAATAACATGTACATATCTTCCCATATTCCATCTCTCGCTTTTTTAAATTTTATTACCAGGTCCAAAGCCTCAGGTTAGGGATCAGGTTGGTCTTTAATCTTAAGAATGGGAATTTAAGAAAGCAACTAGTCTAATCCCCTATAATGAATAACATTTATGGGGCTCAACTTCTTGAGCAGGTAAGTTTCAGTTCTGAAAAATAGCCCAGTGATCTATAGATATCCTCAATGAAGCTTCTATGAGTCCTTTATAAGCAAACAGAATAAAACCATGGTACTACTCCTACTCCTATGAAGGGGCAAATGGATAGATACCTTCTTTCTACTTTAGTTATGTCTCAAACTCCACCACTCTAGCATGAAACAGTAGAGCTATTCAAAGGACATTGGATATTCTATGAGGCACCCATACTGCGGTGGGTGTGAAACGAGAAGAATTACACCACAAAGCTGGTATCACCAAGGGGAGGTCTGATTACACAAGAAGGAAAGCCTGGATACCTTCCATGGAGGATCCAATTTGAACTCTAAGCCCAGGCCACAAGGAACTCATCCCCGTGAAAATGGGTCTGAAATACATTATCACTGGCATATCACGTATACCTTGGTGGAGGCACAAAAGAAAACAGGTGGCTCAGAAACAGAGACACAAGAGATGGAGGTCAGAGAAAGAGAAATGCAGCAACCTACAGCTATTACTAATTACAACAAAAAGCAGCCAGTCAGAATTTTGCAGAGCATTTGGAGTGCAAACTCTTCACAAAAACTATATTTAAAGTTTGAGCATTTGCAGATGGAAAGACTAAGGCCTATCTGAAAATAGCAATAAAGACAGACATTGAAATAGGAAGGTTACATCTCACTGCAAAATGATGTGAGACAAGCCCTTATGGGGTAACGTACAAAATGAACAACAACAACAAAAAAAAAAAAAGCATACACACACACAGCAGAACTGGGTTAATGCAAGGAGAAAAGCTATTGATACAGAATCAGAACGGTGAACAGGATTCTAACACTAGTGAAGGGTCATCACCAGATCCTTAAGTAGCAAGAACATGAACTTGGTAATATTATTATACTAAAAGATACAGACACACAAACGCACACATTAATATCTACACGTGTGAATTAAGTAGTACTCAACAGAAAATAATGATCATTTTAGAGTTTGGGCTAACTCATTTACAACAATTCACTTCTTGGGTCTAAAATGAGGCTTCCTCTAAATATTGCTACAGAGAGAAGAGTGTAAGCAGCCTAAATGGACTCCCCTACAGCTATAATCACAGATTCCAGGGTAGGTGGGTAAGTAGCATCTTTTCCCAAACTGTTTAAAAAAAAAAAACTAGGTTCCACCTAAGAACACATGTATGTTATATGTAAGGGTGGAGCTAAATGGTTGGGAGAACAGCCCTTGGGCAAGTTTGACACATTGCTTTGGCTTCTACTCTGCAACCCTTGGTCAGTGGCAACCAATTCTCTCTAAGACTTTGTACAACTGGTCCTTGTGCATGCACACTGTCTCTGACACTGCGTACAGCAGAGCAGTCTCCCTACCTCAATACTACTTTGCCACAGTGGTCCTAGACCTTTCTCTAAAACTGACACTAGGTACTGAGGTCACTATAAAAGAGATAAATGGTGATAACTACAGGGCAAAGAGGGGAATAATTAAGTCTATACTCACCTCTTTGAAAAATGACAAAAATGACTGTCTTACCACTATAAAAAGTTGCATAGATGCCCTGACCCCACGATTACTGGGTATTTTACAAACAAAGGACATGAGAAGTATGGTAGAGAAGACACTGGAAACATCAACTTTTCCCCAGGGAAATAAACTCTTGATGAAATGACCTGAACTTAACTCCTTGGGAGTCTTTAACTGAGTTATTAATTTAGTAAATTATTTGTGGTTTCTTAACTCTCTTTATCAGATCAATAGATAGCTTTTCCAGGCTTTTGACTGCCTGATCTCAAAAGATCAGAGCCAGGTTTCTGCCTGCCCACAATTCTTTGATACATATAATTAGGGTGAAATTTGCTCCAATAACTGATCCAACGATGTTAGCTGAGCTCAGTATGGCTAATCCACCTCTGACAATAATAGAATTTCTCTGCTGAAAGTCCAACAAGAAAAATGCCATAGAATATTCATTTTGCATATCCTCATAGAGCATTTCCATCATTAGAGAATTAGATGGATTATTTCAATGTTTCTTCTCTGAACATTAACCAAAACATACTGTGTATATATTTTTTTCCTTCCTGCACTTCAATTGGCATCTTCTCTGAAGATACTTGTGCTTTTAATGTCAAGGTTAACCACATCTTCTTACGATAATTCACCTTTACTAGAATTATTTATTTCTAAGAATATACTACAATTAATATTATTTACTCTGTAAACACTTGTAGATATCACAGCAGCAAAACTCTAGGTTAATCCATTACCTAGGTTTTTAATTCTAGATCTGACACTTAGTCATAAGGTAGTCTTTGGTAAGTTATTTTGTATCTCGTCCTTTCTGGTTTTTTTTTTTTTTTTTTTTTTTTTGGTAAATCTGTGAAACGTGTATAATGCTTTTCACTATTGCAGTGGGGATATTTATTAATCAGTCTGCTTTTTCTCAAGGACCTTGATGAGGTGAGCCAACCATGCTGCTGTGAGCTAGGAACGGGTCCTAACCCAGCTGAGTCAAACATATTTACTCTTTCAAGACTCTTTCACACAACAGATTCTATTCAATCTTGGGAATTTGAACTCTTAGGTCATATAGAGCTAGAGCTGAAGTGCCAGCTTTATAAGCACTCTCACAACCTCCAGATAATTAATCTCTCATTTTTGCTTAAGACAGTTTAAGTTGACTTTGCTTCTTTTAAGAAAACTTAATGTGTCCTAAAACCTCGGTGATCATATACGCTGGTGCAATCAGTACAATCCCAAGTAATGCCTACTGTCCTGACAAAACTGGTAATATCATTCCCTTTTCATTCTCAAGCTTGTCCTGATTTAATCAATAGATTATATGGTCACCATTCCTAAGACCTCATTCCACATTTCAATTCAATATAAGATTCAAGTTAGATAATATGTGTGAAAGATTTCTGAAAACTCTTAAGTTGTAATGTGTAAGCTCTTA
Source organism: Myrmecophaga tridactyla (assembly GCA_004026745.1). Lineage (NCBI taxonomy): Eukaryota > Metazoa > Chordata > Mammalia > Pilosa > Myrmecophagidae > Myrmecophaga > Myrmecophaga tridactyla. Next base: position 81,071 of record PVIY010002139.1, read on the forward strand.
TTATTTAGAGAAATCACCAGAGAGCTTCACTCATAGTAAGAAATCAATAAATATTTGTTGATTGGAAGAAGTTTGTCTTCAAGCCAAGAAAGGTTTCATGATAGCTTGGGAAAAACCCTGAATGGAACACGTACATCCTTTCAGCTTAACAATTAATGGTCACTCTCTAACAAAGCTCATTATCTCATATCAGAATTGCTTACTCTGGAGCTCAAAGAAGTCTAATGTCAGTGTGGCCTACTTGTATTTCAAAAATAAATAAATAAGTAAACTCCACTTGTAAGACAGTTAAACAGAAATTTGCCCTACTATATAAATACTTGAATAATCGTATATTTCATCTTTTACTTAAAAGTGATGTATTTGCCTTATAAAATAGCTTTCTTAACCATCAAATTTTCATATATGTGCCTACCTCCTGGTCTCTCAAATTTGTTGACAAGTTATCAAGCGATTTAATTCTTGAAATTAAAATATCAAATCCAAATTTAGAAGATATATTTATTGCACTGCTAATGAAACACTATTCATCCCTTCCTCTCTACATGCCTACCTATATACCTACATAGACGCAGACCTAGGTACAAACAATCCGAGAAGGGGAATGTTACTAGTGTTTTCTTTCTGACTTTGTCAGCTATAAGAAATCAATGAATATGCCCCAAGTTCAAGGCTTCACTCAGTTTCTTTTATCCTGAGCCAAATAATGAATCACCCAATCCTACATCTTTCCCAAGTCAGTCAGAAGCAGGAGAATAAATGGAACACATCAGGTTGAAAGAATAAGGATCTGACAAAAATATAAATTCCACTCATTTCTATAAATATTAGTCACACCTAAGCAAACCCTGTAAGCTGTTCACAGAATCTGATGTAAAACAAACCCCAGTCCCCAGAGAGTTAGGGATTATTAAATTCTGGCATGAAAAACTTACCTTCAAACCCCAGAAATGCTTTCCACCACCAGAAGAAGACAACAAGCTCTTCTTGATCCCTGTCCACAGAGGGCAAAATTTTATACTAGAGAAACAGAGAGATAGGTTGCTCTTCTAGATGAGATTCTTGCTTAAAATCTTACTTGGTGTCGTTAGAACAGGTTGGTGATATCACACGGTGAAAATACTTTGCTCCTGGTGCTTCTTGGCTTGGTGCAATTACCACAAGAGGAACAGCCCTGCTGGGGAGACTTTTCTGAGTTCCAAACAGCTTGATGTGTTAGAGCCGAGGACAAGCCACCTGTGAGGAGTGTAAAAAGGCAATATACGATATGGCATATTTCTCAGGTATAAAAAGCTATTAACATAACATAAAAGATTATGCTTAGATGACAGAAAGTAATTATAACAATGATGGCATGTCACATGCACTTTAGATGGTTCTTTCAAAAAGGAGAGCCAAGAAATTTTTTTAATGAAACTGACCTTCTCAGCTGTTTCCTCCTGTGACTTGAGGATATCACACGAGTGGGAGTATGTCTGCCTCGCTCTCTGGAAACAGGTAGACGTAGGCTCCAGAAATCCAAGACTGTTCTTCTGACAACTGTTCAGCTGTGGCTATTTCACTGGCACCAACTTGTCATTGTATGCATTGGATATGAGGATTTGGGAAGCAAATCATACAAAATAAGGCACCCAAGAGTTCTTTAACAGACAGGAAGATGAAGTCTCAAATAGCTAAGATTTTTCATCACGATTCAAATGCAATTCCTCTGAATTACAATGTTTCCAGTTGAGAAACCACATGATCGAAAATAAAGCATTTGACCAAATGTAAAGATTATGAACTTTGTTTAAATATTATGTTACTTAATTTAAGACCTGAACCTGATTATGAAGATGTATTAACTTTAATTTTTGCAAAGGGGAATGCTAGAGGTCAGGACATGTGAAGCAGGGAATGATAGGAGCTGCTGCTATCCCTGAGTCTTTTGCTGCTGGGACCTGCTGGCCAACCTCAGCAGGATAACTCTAGCTGAATCTACCAGTGAAAGCAGCTTCCAGGGCATTCAAGAGCTGATACATTAACTAAGAAGATGTGAAATTTGATTTGTTTGGAGGAGGACTTCCTGACTTAATGCAAAATAATATCATAGGAAGACACCCCATGGTCACATTAATTACTCATGCTTCTTCCTTCCCAGTCTAGTTTATTTATGCAGTGAACACCAACCTAAATAAATACTGAATGAAGAAAGTCCTAACTGTGTGACAGTTTGAACCAATGCATCCGATTAACCAAAGCAAAGCATGATACAGACAGAGGGGCAATTAGAGCAGAAGCCAGCAAACATTTTCTATAAAGTGCCAGATAGTGAATATCTTAGATTTTGTGGGACACATGTTCTCTGTCTCAACAACCATTGTAGTGGAAAAGCAGCCACAGACAACCCAAAAACAAACAGGTGTGGGTCTGTTCCAACAAAACTTTTTATTTAAAAAAATAAGTGGCCAACCATGGTCTACAATTTGGCAAACCCTATGTTTGAGCAATTCAAGGCTGGAAAGGTGCAAAACTTGGGTGATGTGTAGAGGAATGAAGAGAAAATTCCTTTCACACATACGTTTTTACCAACATTTAGGAAACCACCTGCAAATTCAAGTCAGGTTCCTGATACCTGTTTCTGCGACCTTGGTGAGCATTCATTAGCAGCCCTGATGTACTGAAACCACACGGAATAAAGTGAGACAACTGACTGTTGGCTCCTGGTCACTGCACAAAATGGTAGCACCATCTGTTCACTCTGTAGGCAAGGACATATTAGCATTGTCAATTCAGCATGTGTCATTCTGACTACAATGTGTGAAAGATGTGGGTGGGTGTTGCCAAGATACACCATTCAGTCCAGAGCTATGGTGTTATAATGCCCGCCTACTGGGAGATCTTCTGACTCCCCCTGCTTGGAAATGCCTTGTTCCTCTTCTCTATGAGTTAATTCCAAATTTCCTTCAAGAGTCAGGTCCAGTGCCATCTCTAGTTATTACAACTTGAATTTATTCTCTCTTTTTCTAACTACCACAGTCTCTCTCTCTCTCTCAACCCCAGTCTATCCCTCTATCCCTCCCTCCTTCCCTCCTACCTCCCACCACAAACTAGTTTTGAGTCCCTATTACCTTTCCTTGTGCTTTAGTCCATTCATGTGCTTTTACAAGACTATAAAAGTCTCTGCTGTAGTCTGCATGGCTGATCAATGCACAAGAGATGTTAAGCTTCTTAACTTTTTTACATGTATGATTTGGTTCAAAAGCTTACAACACAGACAGATAGCTCCTGACTATTCATTCACGTGAAAAGAATCAGTAGCCTGGTTGTGTCGTCAATATGATGCATTCAAAAGTTAGAGCTGGTGGTAAAAAGCCACTGTGGTATACCAGAAATACACAGGCGTCAAGGAAACAGGAGGACCTGGGGTGCACTGGGACTCCAGCTTTTAGTAAATATATGAAAATGTGAAAATGTCTTACATTCTTGGAGCCTTGATTTCTTTATATGAAAAAGTGATATCACAGTAGAGAAGTTATATAAGGGATATACATGTTAAATCAGCTGGCCCTTAATAAGCACTCAATTAATGTCATAGTGGTTCTTATTGTAGTAGTCCACCCTGCTATGTCCATGTTGAAGAGGTTAATAGAATGGTGGAAGCTCCTACAAGTAGGGTAGAAATCTGATGAAGTTGCTTTGACAGTGTTCATTTACCACCACCCCCAGAGAAGCCTCTAAAGAGATGGCAGTTCATAGAATATGACAGATCCTCTCCCCAAGCCCCAGCCTTCAGAGCCAGGAAATATTTGTTGTAGGCCATGGTATCACAAACACAGTAGGAGTTTTTGAAGCAAACTTTCAAAGTGTTTTCTTCTTTATTTTTAATATCTTTAAAAAAAAAAAAGAGAGGAATCTAAGAAGAAGAAAATACAAAGTGGATTTAAACAGGTCAGAGATAGAAGGTAAGCAGGGAAGAAGTCAAAGGTGAAATCATAAGTAAGAATGAAAATTAAAGGATAAGAACTTCAGGAAGAAAATAAATAAAAAAAAAAAACCAAACAGGGCATTGGATTTGGATGAATCTAAAGATATCTAGTAGAGTGAAAGAAGTGTACCAGAAGGCATCTTCTGGCATTCTGTTGCAAATGACCAGGGACCTGGCATAGGCTTGCAGAGCCTATAAAATAATCCAAAAGTCACTTTTTTGATTAAACTCATACTTTTTGATATAAGCCATTCAAGGAACCAGTCTTGAATTTAAAATGTGTTTATACATCTACACATACATAATGAGTAAGAGAGTAAGAAATTCCCCTTAAAAGGATATTTAAAACCCTAAAGCAAAATTATCTAACTCACTCTCCTAATTCCTCTACCAGTGTCCTTAACTCCAGGGTCACTTGCCCTGAGCCCTTTTAGAGGGGCCCTGCTTGTAATTAGATACTGAAGGAAACAACACCATAATGCTTTATTTTAGAATTACAAGATATTGTTCAGGTTTAACTGGGAACTCTTGAAAGAAAAATGCTTCCAAACCCTCCTCCAGAATTAATATCTGAAGAAGAGAAAAAACAAGTATTATGGCAGGAAAATGGCAGAAACTTCTCTTAGGCATCTCCAATCATACTACTGAGGCCACCTACTAGCAAAACTGTATCTACCCTCTGAGGTTTTTATTTTGTTTTATCTCATTAGGCTCCATTGGACATTATTTACAGAATGCAAGCTGTAGACTACATGGAAAATAGTACCAGTATTGACTGACTTTTCAAATAGTATGTATATATACACATATATGCACTATATATAACAGTATGTGTGTGTATTTAAATAGTTTGTGATTAACTGAAGATCTTTTTTACAACTTTAGCTCATCAATACTAACCATAATAGCAATTGTGAAAGGGTATAAACAGTTCTCTTAATATAGGGAGCATACAGAAACTTTTTGAAAGATGAATTATGGCTATTCTTCAAGTGCATATGATCAAACATGCAAAATGCACGCACATTACTGGCTTGTTAGTGGGAAGCTCATGTCCAACACAGTCTCCTGTAGATCTACATTGAAAAGATAAGTCGGCCTTTGATATTACTTTCCTTGTTTAGATAATAACCCCCATAATTACTAAGACTTTCCTTTGCAAAGTGCTAGGATTATGAAAGGATGAACTATACTCCTCAAGACAACTGAAATGTGGCCCATCTTGCCAAACCGACAAAATGAAATGCAAGTCTTACATCTCTGGTTTTTTATAACATAAGTTCATAGAATAAAAAAGAATACATTTTAACCCTACAAGCCCAGGTCATTGGACATTTCTTCTCACTGACATATGGTGCGAGTTATATCATTCTACCCACTTTCATTTACAAGGTATTTGAACTGAAAACATGCAACATGTAACGCTAATACCATCACTTGAATTTAGAAATTCCATGTCATCATTCACCTTCAAGTGAATGTCAGAAGTTTGATGAAAATCCCTCATAGGGTATTAACTCATGTTTTCCTGAAGGACAATTTAATTCTGTATATTTAGCTCCTCCTTGAAAAGAAAACATTATTTCTTCCTGAAGGGCAAATAAACCATTATGGAAAGAGGCTGTCCATGAAATTTTCTAATAAAATGGGAACTGCATATGTTTCACATACGCTGTGAATAGACATTAATTAACAGAAAGTCAATTATTTATTGAAGGAAGGAAAGGAATGAGAGTTAGTAGGAAAAAGGTGAATTGTAAAGTCAGCGATTCAGGGGACTATGAATAGGTCATCAAGACCTTATGAAGAGAGAGCCAAAATAGGGAGGAGTGACATTTGACACTACAGGACATTTGATAAAAAGAACACCACCTGCCAAAAATAAAGAAGAGGGCTCAACTGAGGCTGGACTATGCAAGGCCCACCCCTGGACCAGGCAGCAGAGATTCCTTCACAACACTAGGAACATTAGAGAGAGGAAAATCACATGCAAATAAAGCAACATGCAATTGGAAACAGATCCAGTCTTACTGAAATGAGCCCATCTTGAGGTTCTTTGGAGGAGAGTGGGAAAGGTTTGTGAGAAAGAGTCGAGGGACAAACTCTGAGTTATGTTAACATACGCTTATGCATCCAAGAGAGCATCTGGGATGGGTATGCTGTGTGAATATATCTCAGTAAAACTGTATTCAAAGAGAGAGAGAGAGAGAGAGAGAGAGAACATCCAGACACTGCTCACCTGTTGATCCCCTCTGTGCCTCTGCTGAGTACATGCAAAGGGTTAAAGCAAAGTGATGGGGTCTTCTGTGCATGGAAGAAAATGTGAATTGGGAAAAGACCCTACCTAGTTCTCTCTCCTTAGTACCCTGTGTAAATGGGCCTGAGAGCATAACAACCCCGCAGCCAACCGATGGTGAGGCTGTTCCCCCTACTGACTCTTGCTTGGTATAATGAAGATGATGAAAAAAAACAGTCTTCTTTTAGATTTGGATGACTTTTCACTACTTTACTTACTTAACAGCACATTAAAGACTACAAAAAGGAACTGTGCACCATTAATAAAGACATACGGCTTCAGGCATTTGATGGATTTTAAAACTTTTTATGTAAGGGCTATTTTTTTCCCCATATGGGAACAGCCATCTGAAATTACAATGAATCAATAAGAAAATATGATTTTATATGCAGAGATTCACTTTGTACTCTTTTCCAGAACACAAGTAATTCTGAAACTTGGATTATATATTATTGGAACATGATCATGGTACATTAAAGGTATACAATTCAATTAATATCAGTTTTCACTATTTCCTGGCTATATAAAATACATCAGTGTATATCAGTTGTAATATAGGTAAATGTAAGAGAAGGCTGATTTTTTTTTTTTTTTTTTGTATGGGCAGGCACCGGGAATTGAACCTGGGTCTCCAGCCCGGCTGGCGAGAACTCTGCTTGTTGAACCACCGTGGCCCGCCCAAGGCTGAAATATATTTTAACTTCAAAAAAACTAACAGCAAGCAAATTTTCAAATGACATTTTTCCAGTTAGCAATTATTCAAAGTGATTACCACTGACATTTATTTCTATCTGAAAATCTTGATCCTGAATTTTTAAAATACTACTTAATTTCAAATATATACATGCACCCAAATGGCAAGATAGATTGGGGTCTGGATTCACTAATCAATTTGGATGAAAACTAGAAAATACTTAAAAACTTATTCTGGCCCAGAGAAAATATCTCATTTTCAAATAATAACTTGAAAGTATATACTCATAGCCTCTCTAAAACATCACAATAACATATCAGTTTTATCAGAGACACATTGCTTCTTCACAGACCAACCACAGCAACATGGGCTAGGTATATTTCCTCCTCCAATATTTTCTCTTTTAAAATATCCTTGTTTAAGAAAAAAATCTGAGAAACATAAATTTTTTTTTCAGCTCAAAATTAACAAAAACCCTGTCCCTGAAATCAGGGACATAAAACACATTTCACCCGAGGACCAAAGACAGACTTCCCGAATGGAAGGTCTCTATAGCTGAATGACAGAGCCGGGCAGCTCATAGAATAATTTTTTCTCCTTGACCCCTCAACCTACCCATGGAGAAAGAACAGCCCAAACATCTCCAACTTTCAAGGGAACACACCACACAGGTGCCAGACACTAGGAGACATGGGTTCTAGGGAGACCTATTGGTTTAAACTGTTAGGCACAAGATTTAATTTACTAAAAAAAAAAAATTCTCTCCTGGGATTTAAATGAGTTAGCTGATTCCATCTATGATTAAGGCATCTAGCAAAATTGTTCATGATCTGTCACTATTAAAAGGAAACAGAAAAACACCAGTCTCTCTTCTAGACTTAGTTTCAGTATAGCAAAAAGGTATGTGAGCAAGACCTAGATACAGGCCAGATACATATTGGGTTCTCTTATAAATGCACCTCTAGAAAATAACAATGGTAATGGTGACAAAAGTGGAAATATGACTGTATATGATTTAACCATATAGGGAGGCTCCTCGATGCACAGATGGAAAACAATTATAAGCATACAATCTTCTGTAGAAAAATAGCAAAGTTTGTTAACTCTTTGATCTCTGCCATTATCCATTAAAACAAAAGTTCTGATCATTCTGGTTGTAGGACACCTGGAGCACATTCCCTGAAAAAATAAAAACTGCAGCATCTGGATACCCTACTGTATAAGGGATAGCTTAAAAGTTAGGGATGTTTTGCCTATACAGGAAAAGATACAAAAATCAAATATTTGAAGGGCTACCTTACAAAGAAGGTTGTTTATTTTCTCTATGATATTAAAGATATAACTTTCTGAGTGGAAGGTATAGGAAGGAAGATTCATTTCAAAAAAATAAAGGTCAAAACTTGTTCCCTCATGAGCTCAGGCAAAGACCTCCTGTTAGGAAAATGGTAGAAGGGATCCCTGCCTGTATTGATGGTAAAATTTTGAATTTCTTTACAATTTTTATTTTAAAGGAATTATTGACTCATGGTAAGTAGCAAAGATAGTACCAAAATGTCCTGCATAGACAACCAGTGTCCCCTAATGATTCATCTTACATAACCACATACCAATATCAAAACCAGGAAAAAGGCATCGGTACAATGTGTGTGCAGCTCTTTGTCATTTTATCATGTGCGTCAATTCATGTAATCACCATGTGATCCAGATGCAGAGCTACTCATCACCACAAGGATCTCCCTTCTGGTTTCCCTTTATAGTCTCGTCCTTCCCACCCTTTGCCAGTGACTTTTAAATATTATGTAATATTTAGGTTTTGCTAAAGCTGAAGATACAAAACATTAAGACAATGTTTTGACATTATGGCATTTCAGATACAATGCTGTGCCAAATGGGTCCCACAAATCAGGGTAGAGTACAATGTCAAATGGGTTTCAGCATGCTGGAATAATGTAAAACTAGCACCAAAGAAAGATTCGGCATTTACTGAAGCATGCTCATAAATCTATCTGAAAATGAAACCGGATTGGTAATAAATTCGACTCCATGACTGACCCAAAAATTTAATGGATGCAACATGATTCCTTCATAGATGATCAGATAGCCTGAAACTCAAAAGTGTCAGAAGCTCACCTACTTTACATTCCAAGTAACAATAATCTCAATAATGCAAATTAAAGCAATAACTAAATGCCTCTTGGGCTTATCAAATTTATGAATAAGAAAGACAGAAATTTCCAAATGCTAGTTAAGGTTTTGTGAAGCGTTCTCTCATATTTGTCAGTGGTGACATAAATTTATATAACCCTTTAGGGAAAGCAATTTGGAAATATGTACATATCAAAAATCTAAAACATTCATATACTTTGGGTCACCATTTCCATTTCTAAGAACTTTTCTGGAGAAATTTTATTTACTATAGGAAAAGCTTTAGAAGCTAAATTTTTGCTTTAATATTATAAAAGCCCCCAAACTGGAAATAATCTAAATATTAATTCCATTCTAACATGTATTGGGCACTTACTTTGTGCCAGGCACCACTGTAGAAAATGGAGATGAAATAATTGATTAAAACATATCCTTGGAAGGGGAAGAACTTACAATCTAGAGGGGACATATCAAAACAAAAAGGCAACTTCAATAAAGCATGATGTCATAAACACAGTAGAGAAAAGTTTAAAATCTCAAGAGTATCATTTCTTGATAGAATGCTATATAATCATTAATGCAATGGTTCCCACTTCGAACTGAGATGCCATGTTGGTAGAAGCCCAATTCACGCGGGTGACAACATGGAGGAAAACCTCAGTTGTCCAGTCAGCAACCCTGGCTGAGCTACTCTACGCCAGTTCCAACCGTGAGTGAGCTAACTGGGATGTTCTACCCTCCTCGAGACCCCAGATGATGACAAGCCCAGCTGACACCACATAAGGCAGAAGACCTACCCAGCTGAGCCCACTAACCCTTGCAATCATTAGAAATAGTAAATAGTGGCTGTGGTTTCAAGCCACTAGGTTTTGAGGTGGTGTGTTACCCAGCAATGCAGAACTAGAACAGACAGTCTTGTTAGGAAATTATTTGGCTAAAGAAACACTCTATCCACTAGGGATAATTTAGACGCATCGTTAGTGGCCCATAGACTATGAAATCTATGACAGAATCTACCAAGCCTTGTGCTAATGGGTGACGTGACAGATTATCCAACTTCTTGAAGACTCTTTGCCAGGCCACTGATCAAAATTCACAGGGACAGGTGCCCACCAAAAGGATAGAGCACAGTGGGGACTGAGATTAACAAGCAAATAATGAGCGTAGCACCTATTTTATACATTCAGGCTATATATGTTATTTTAATTTCTGGGACTGCTCAAAAAAAAATACCAATGTAATGAATCAGCTTAAACAATGGGAATGTATTAGCTTAACAGTTTTGAGGTTAAAAGAGAGTCCAAATCAAGGCATCAACAAGGTGATGCTTTCGTCCTGAATACTGTGGTATTCTGGGGCTACCTACCTTGATCCTTGGCTCCTCTGTCACATCGTAGGGCATCTGGCAACATCTCCTGATCTTTCCCATCTCTTCTGGGTTCTGTTTTAGCTACTTGCTCTCTGTGGCTCCTTTTCTCTCTGTCTAAATTTCATTCTCTTATAAAGGGCTCCAGTCACAGGATTAAGACCCATCCTGATTGGGCTGGGCCACACCTTAACTGAATTAACCTCACCAGAAGGTCTTACTTACAATGAGTTGACACCCACAGGAATGGATTTGATTTTAGGACATGTCTTCCTGTGGTATATATGACTTCAAACCAGCATATACATATACCATCTGCTATCTTGTTTTCTATACTGGTTTAATGTCTTATAATGTCTATGACTTTTTATTAAAAACTAAAGATAACCTAAAAAGAAAAGGGAAAATAATCAAGTAAAAATGACTGGATTTTTCCAGATATATTAAACAATATTTTTAAATGGAACGATTTGTAGTTTTAAAAATGTATATCAGTATTTGGATTCATTCCTCATGAGAATCTAGGGGGATTGATTTTCTAATCTGAAAAATAAAGCTCCCAAAGCATGATGTTTTTTGTTTGTTTGTTTTTTAAAGCATGATGTTTTTAATGACCTTATTCAGAAACTTATCTCAATTAGCAGCAAAGGTTATTAAATATTTTTACAAAATTGAGACCATATTATTCTATATTCTGATTTTTTCTCAATTGCCATTCATTTAATAAACAAAACAGTCAATTACATGTATGGATTTATTTAACCATTTTCCCCTTGCTAAATAGCACTAATTAATACTTTTGTACATAAATTATTGTTTGTATTGAATATTATTACCCTAGGATAGATTCCTAGAAGTGCAGTTACGAAGTAAAAGTGTATTTTTAAAATTACATTCTGCCAATTTGTTTTCCAAAAGGTACGCCCCAATTTGTATTCCAAGTAGCTCTGCATTAGGGTTGATAATCCCAAATCTTATCAGCTCTAAGTATTAAAATTGCATTAAATGTTCTACAATTTCAGTGACAAAAGCAATTGAGAGATTTAGCTTTATTTGTAAGGTTAAAAAACATTGTCATCTCTTTATGAGCTATTGTCTTTCTTTTTTCTTCTGTAAATTAGCCAGTTTTTTAAATTGTTTGGAATTGTCATTTTTAATTTATTTAAATGGTCATTTATATTTTCAGGGTTTAACAGTTATCATAATTGTTGAAACTCTTTTGCCTTTGATTTTTTAACTGACTTTCTAATGTACAGAAATTTTAAGTGTTTATGAAGTTTAATTTTGCTTCATCCCCAAATGACTAAGTCCTCACTAGCATTTTCTTCTATGTGCGTGAGTTTCATATTTTGCCTGCAACTCTTTAATTCTTCCTGTATGAGGTAGGGGTGGGGGGGTGGAGTTAACATCATATAGGTACCTCATGTCACTGTTTTTCTTCTGGAACTAGCTAGCCAATTTTCCAAGCAGGAATCTGAATTATCAATGATCTTCTTGTTGATTGGAGAGGTTTCTCTGATATTTCTCCATGGTCATTTTCAGGGCTCTCTATTCTATCTACTGACTTGTTGATTTTTTTAATTTCTGCTATTTTAAATTGCTTATTTAATAAAATGCTTTAACGTTTGATAAGTCAATTCCCTTGCTTCAAAACTGTTTTTCAAAATCATTTAAGCTGTTCTTGCTTAAATATTCTTCCATAGGAACTTTCAAATCATTGTTTTCTTTATATTAATTTAGATTGGGTGGACATTTTGCAATCTTCAGTCTTGCATCCAGGAACTTGGTATGCCTCTATATTTATTCAAATATTTTTCAGATTTCAGAATAAATTTTTGTAGCTTACAAAATTTGAAAACCTATGGGAAATGATTTTCTAATCTGAAAAATAAAGCTCCCAAAATATGATATTTCTTAGTAACCTTATTCAGAAACTTATCTGAGTTATTGGTTCTAGCCTCTTCCTCTTAGGACTTTTTCTTAAGATTTACATGTCTTTAGCAATTGTTGATGATTTTTTGTTGTTGTTCATTAAATCTTTAAAGTGGTTATTGCTGGTATATAGATTAAAAATTATCAGTTTCCCTATCTTTATTCATTTACTTTCTATTACAATTCTCAGTAATTCCTTAGATATTTTCAGTAGATTCCACTGAAGTTTCTATATAGTCTGCAACTAACAATAACAGCCTTCCCCGTGGCTATACTTCTTACATGACTCATCTCATTTCTTTGAGCTAAATTTGCAGAAAATGTTAGATAATGCTCAAAGTGGGACTTTTCACCATTTTGTTCAATCATTCCAGAAATATTTTAGTCATTACAAAGCAAAAAGCATCTACTGTTTTACTGCTAAGTGTCAAGTTTGTGACACAGGCTAGATGTTTTATCTACCATGTTATTCATATGGTTCTAGATTAAGATAACCTCTTCCCCTAAAAAATATGAATACAAATTTAAGTACCGCTTTTGTATCTATTGATAGTTTCACATTGTTTTCTTGTTGACCTTTTTTTTTTACAATTTATTTATTTATTAGAGAAATTGTAGGCTTACAGATACATCATGCAGAAAATACAGAGTTCCCATATGTCCCCCTTACACATGCAGTTTTCCCTATTAAGACTTTGCATTAGTCTTATACTTTTATTACAATTGATGAAATGATATTATTATAATTATATAATTAAATGAAGCCCATAGTTTATATGGTCTACATTAGAGTTCAGTGTTTGTGTTGCATAGTTCTATGGATTTCTTAAAATTATAATTCTAGTAACATATATATGACCTAAACCTCTATTTTAGTGCTAACCAATTGTCATTTAAAAATATGTCTAAATATCTGTGAGTTCTTAATTTTTATACATCAGTTCATTTACTTTCAAATATATATTTCTCAAAAAGGTTTTTGGAAGGTAGTTACAAGTTCTGACCTCTCATATATAGCATTGTCTTCCATTGTCCCCATATCTTAAAAACAACCTGGGGAAATAAATTTTGTGAAATAATTAATTCACCTTAAAACACTGTAGACTTCAATTCTGGCAATACTATATGCTATTAGTACTCCATTCCTTATTCCAGTCTTGTACTTAAATAGAGACTGTGCCTCTCAATTCATTATTAAAACATACGTGAGTGACATTAGCGAAAGGACCAAAGTAAAAACCTCTGAAAATTCTCCCTTCCACAAAAGGAATGAATCATGGAAAAAAATGTCAAAATCAACTTTTCAGAACTCTGAAAATTAACCCAAGTTTTTGCAGAAATCTAGAGAACATTTATTCAAGAAAAATGGCCGAGTCTCTAGTTTTGTGACCTTTTCACTTGCCGTATTTCCATCTCATTCCTGCCAACTCTGAGGCAGCCTTGAAAACCAAAAGTCTGCTATCAAAGTGAAAGCAAGCAGTTTCAGTCTCCTAAAGGAGCAGAAAGAGATTGTTGCCCTTTGAGCCTCTGTTCCCAGAGAACTATCCTTACTTGATTTTTCTGATGATTACCTGGAAGACCCCAAGGCTGTCATTATTGGACCTGACTAAAGCCTTTCTCATAGGAAAATTTGCCCAAAATAATCATAGGGTACTGTTGAACATCACAGATATCTGAAGAAAAGATAAGAGTTGGGGCAAGCAATAGTTAAACCAGATAGCTTAAAAGTTGGAGAATGAAATGTTCACAGGGGAGGGGAAGTTCTGAAAAGTTCTAAGACATTCCCAGGAAACTAGAAGGCCACTCACATGTGTGATAGTGTCCACAAGCTCAGGGATGAACATACACTTAGAAAAGATCTGATTCTATCCTCAGCTCCCATCTCTAGCTGTTCTTGAGACTCTGCAAACAGGAAGTAAAGCATGAGAGAGTGATGTGAAGTGCCTGGATGAGGATTGCAGACATACCTCAGCACATACACAGAGCTCCTCAGCAAGGACTTGGAGACTTACTGGCTCCAAGAATCTAAGGAAATCTCCATCCAATCATTAGCTGACCACTAACAGAACAGAGACTTCAGTAACTGCATATGACAAAGAATATAGTCTTTACAGAATTTGTTCAGAAATATGAACAAATAACCAACACAAACCATTGCAAATGAGGAAGGAGAATCTGATTTTCAGAGTGGTTACACCATATTATTGAGAATGTTCTGTTTTTCAACAACACATCATGATATATGCAAAGAAACAAGAAAATACAGTTTATGGTCCATACACAGGAAGAAAACAGGCATTTGAAACTGTCTCTGAGGCAAGCTAGATATTGAATTTACTAGACAAAAACTTTAAATCAGCTATTTAAAATGTTCAACAACTAAAGGGAAGTTTGACAATAATATCTCATAAAATATAAACTATCAATAAAGTGACATAAAATATAAATTTTAAAAAGAACCAAATAAAAATTATGGAATTGGAAAGTACAATAACTGAAACAAAAAAATCAATATAGGGGTTCTACAGCATATTTGAATAGAGAGAAGAAAGAACCACCAAACTTGAAGATAAGTCAATTGAGATTCTCCAGTCTGAGGGAAAGGAAGGATAAGTAATGAAGACAAATGAACAAAGCTTTAGGAAATGTTTGAGACCATCAAGCTTACCAATATATACATATAATGGGAGTAGTAAAAGGAGAAGAAAAGAGAAAAAATGTCAGAAAGAATATTTGAAGAAATACTGGCCCAAAACTTCCCTAATTTGAAAAATATTCAACTATACCCCCAAGAAACTCAAAAATCCCCATGTTGGATAAATTCTAAGAGCTCCCCACCTAGACAAATCATAACCAAACAGCTGAAAGGCAAAGAAAAAAATTTGAAAATAGCAAGAGAGAAGCAATTCATCATGTATAAGAGATTTTCAATAAGACTAGCAGCATATTTCTCATTAGGATCCATGGATGCCAAAAAGCTGTGGGATGACATATTAAAAGTACTAAAATGAAAAGGCTGTCAAACAAGAATTCCATATATCATAAAACTAGCCCTCAAAACTTAAGGAAAAATTAAAACATTCCAAGATAAACAAAAACAGAAATAATCCAGTACCAGCAGACCCATCCTGTATAGAAATGCTGAAAGGAGTCCTCCAGGTAGAAACGAAAAGGAAATAAATAGTAACTTGATTCCACGTGAAGAAATAGAGAGAACTGGTAAAGGTAACTACATAAGTAAATACAGAAAGCATTTTTAATATACTTTTGTAACTCTTTTCTTCTATTTGATTTAAAAACACCTTCATAAAGCAATGATTATAAATCTCTACTGTGAGCACACAATATGCAAAGATGTATTTTGTGTGAAAATAACAATGTAAAAGATGGGGGAGGGACTGGAGATACACAAGAGCAGAGTTTCTGTGTGCTATTGAATTAAATTAGTATTATTCCAAACCATATTTTATAAAGTAAGATATTCATTGTAATTCCTAGAGAAACCACAAAGGAAATAACTAAAAATACTGAAAAGAAATGACAAGGGTATTAAAATGGCACATTAGAAAATATCTATTTAATATAAAACAAGAAAGTAATATACAAATAGAAAACAAAAAGACATAAAATATAGAAAATAAATTATAAAATTATGGATGTAAATTCTACCTCATCAGTAATTACACTACATGCAAGGAGAGACCAGCAGAATGGATAATTACATGATCCCACTACATGCTGTCTACAAGTGATACACTTTAGATTCAATGATAAAAACAATTTGAAAGTAAATGAATTTAAAAATGCATAATCTGCAAACAACATCCAAAAGTGAGCTGGAACGAATCTCTCAATAACAGACAAAACAGACTTTAAGAAAAAATTTTACCAGATACAAAAAAGGACATTTTATAATTGTAGAAGGGTCAATCCATCAAGATAAAATATTGGAAAGCACAGAAACATGAAAACTTAACCTATAGACAATTAAAACTGACAGCCAACTTACTGCCTAAGCAGTAGTAGATGAAACTGAACTAAACAATAAAATCAGTGGCCTACCAATGCATAATCAACAAGAAAGGAATCAAATAGCTCACTTGCAGCCCCTTTCCCACTTCCTACCTGTTTTGTGGAGTTATATTCTTTCATGGCTATTCAAAGAGAGATAATGATGTGGGGGAGGGACAGCATTTGGGCTGACCTCAAAGCTAATAGCAAGGTAAGAAAAAGAAAACGTCCTAGTTTTGCATATGCTAAGACATTCTTTAGGTCTCTGAGTTAGGAAGTAGACTGTGAGAGTGAGACATCTTCTCTGAGGTCAGCTGTTTGGCTGTTTTCTTGAGGCTCATCATGGGCTGAGTGCTGATTTAATTTCACAATTCACCTTCATCCACTATTGCTATGTCAGTTAATTTACTAAAACAATTCTAGTTTTCAATGGTTTGCATTTACATATCATTCTGTATCTCCATGTTTTAAAAATGAGGAGTTGGGAGAATATGTATCAGGTGGCTAACTGCTTGCCATTTTAAATCAGAAATCAAACCTTGTTAATTTATTAATATGCATGTTTATTGAACAAAGTCGTCTACTTAACTTACATAGTGAACTCACCGGATTTAGTTCTAATTGACTTTGGCTATGAGCAAAGTTAATTAATTGCTTATTCGATGGACTGATTAATTAATTAAAGCTACCAACAACATCTGATGAAGTGGCAAAGAACAATATTCAGGTTTATGATGGGAGTTCCAAAGAGAAATTCTGGAAATGGTGTTAACTGATGGAACTCATGTGAAGATGTAAAGCTCTAATATATACATGTAAGTTCTGGGATGCTTATTTAAAAAGAAAATCAACTCTGTTAAGTTATAGGTAGATACCTGCTAAGTGCACTTAACTCACACTTATGATTTGCTTTATTTTGTTGTAAACTATGCTAACAATCCACATAGGAGGGAGGACTGAATATTAAAGTAAATAATGCTCCTAAACAGGATGCAATTAACTTGTGGAGATTCAGTTCATTGGATCTTAAAGTTCAGGTTGTTTTCAGAAAACTACTGAACTGACTAAATGCTCTGCCAACACCCATCTATATTTAGTCATAATTAAGCATGTCATACAATCTTTAGGGAAATTATTAAGAACCAACAGACTCATTCACAAAAGGCATTTCTTTAATGTGATAGTATAAAATTTATGGGTATGAATAAACCTGTATTTCCTGTCACTTAGATCCCTGTAGAATAGTCCTTTAGCAGTGGAACAAGCATACCCCAGAAAATGCAGTCTTGGCGAGCTGCTGGACAAAGCAACATCACACTGAGGAAACATGATTCTCTACCTCAATCAGAGTCTCTTTCTTTTCTGTTCCCATGGTGATAATTGGAACATCCGAGAAGTGCTCTGGACTGTGCAAAACAACAAAAATGGTCCCTCCAAAACCCAACCTGGAGTTTTCTGGAGAAGCAGCCCAGAGGCTCCTTTTCCACATCGTCTTCCCCGTCACATCCAAATGAAAAATAACTTATTATCACTAAAGAATAGTTCAGTAACCCCAGAGATTTCTGCCCTTCCTATTAGTACTCTGTCAGAGGCTGAGTCGAGAGGAATAGGATGACACGGTTCACTGAGCCTGAAGAACTTATAACACACATTAAGTAAATTTCTTAAATGATTATGTGGTTGTCCAGGCTAGTGGTTTTTCTCCTGAGTCTAATTGCAGAGATTTAACTGACAAGAGGTATTGGATCCTGAGCATCTGTTTGGTCTCCCTCTAGACTACAGCAGGTGGGGAAAAAATCAGACATTTTGTTTGTCTTCTGTATACTCTAGTCCACATCTGAAGTAATAACTTCAAATCTCCAAGGAGGAACACATATTGTTTGCTGCTTGCCAATGTATTTCTATCTATATTGTTATCGCCCTGAAAAATAAAGGTCTTGAAGATTTCTTATCATGACATAGTCAAATCAGGGCAAATCTACTTATGACAAATCACTCATACATTTATAAAAGTGACTTATTTGAGTATTTTTCTAACTGAAACAATTACTATTTGTAAATGGCTAGTGCTGAGTGATTTCCAGTATTGGTTTCTGTTGTGTTAGTCATCTTAGATCTTAAACAGAAGTATATGTAAGCCATTTCTTTTAGCAGACAAAAGGGGGATTATTTTTGTAACTGAAGCAGTGTATTGCTTATATTTGCATTACAAATTCTTTTAGAAAGAATTACATGTATACACAATGGAAATACTACAATCTCCCAATGCAATATAAAAGAAAAGCGATTAAACATAGTGGGAACTGGTTTTCAATTAAGTGATATATGCATCATTGTTAGTAACACCTTTGAAGATGTAAAAAATATTTAAACA
>PVIY010002139.1:99955-132831 GCA_004026745.1 Myrmecophaga tridactyla
AAAAAAAAAAAAAAAAGAAAGAAAGTAATAAATAAAATAAAAGTACTTCATATAAGTGTATTAGTCTTTTTATCCCAATCCACTTCCCAATCTCATTCACATACTCCCTACCAAAGAGTTGATTTATACAGTACACTCTGGGCATTTTTTCACATCAACCACATAACAGTGTATCTAAGGCAATAAAAATACTTTAAATTTATGAACTCCTAATTCATTTATTGAACCATAGATAAGTTTACGGACTTTGAGATTATTATATTGAACAAAATAGCATTAGATTTTACTTTGGCACTTTGATAGATAAGTTCACAAATATCTATTTTGGGTACTAAATATGTGCTACAATTCACGTGAAACCAACTGCTTCTTCTTCTGATATTACCATCTTCTGAAATGCTTTAGATGTTCTATTACCTAAGTCATTAAAGCAAAATGCACTCAAATGTAGAATAAACTCGTAGTCTATAAACAGAAATAGAATGACATTTTTAGTCTGTTTATATAGATAATTCGAATGACACTTGGGGACTTTTCTTCACTACCCACAAAATGAAATATTCTGAGCTTTTAACTATTCTGGCTCTCTCCAGTGCCCAAACTATCATTTGGTGATGGATTATGTTGTCTCTTACAGAGAGAGAGTTTTAGCCAATATATGTAAATGCATCATAGAAGGCAATATATATATATTCCTCCCAAATTTATGTGCGCCTGCTATGTACTAAGAAGTAGCATAGGTGTGGGACCTGGACAATTTAGATATGATTGCTGTCCAGGAAGAACTCAGAGTCTTTTAGAAAACTCCTCTATAATCATACTATTATTAAAAATCATTACAGGGAGGTTTAGGTCAAAACAATTTCTAGTGAATTCCCCAAACTCCACAATACTAATTGCTTATAACTGTGCAGTGTAGTTCAGCAGTGATTTCTAAAAAAAAAAACACTAGTTTAATCCTAAAAATATGACAGTGGCATCAGTGAAACCCGATGAGTTCAAGTACATCTGACCTTAAATATGAACATTAGAGGATATAAGTAAATAAAACTTATAGATTCTATAATAAGTCTACTCCAAATTTATATGTTAATGGGAAAAAAGTTATCAACCAGGAGTCAATGATCAGAGCTGGGTCTGTAAGTAGTTGGGATAAACTGCCAAATAACTGGTGTGTGCATTCTCTCAGGCACCAGAAAGAATCCTAACATGCAAACAAAACGGTCAATCAACTTGCTTATCTGGCATCTGAAATCCTACATTCAGAGAATTGTTCTTTGGCTTGCAGGCACGTTAAAATACTAAATATTCCTGAAAGGCATAAGTATGTATATTTATAACCTATTTGGGTAAGTTTCAGAATCTTTTGCAAAGAGGATGATTAGTAACAGAGAAAGGATATATAACAGGACACTAGCAGAGGGATGGACATATATGAGCAAGAGATGACAAGGACAAACATAAGGCACCTGAAAATTTCCACCTGGGAGATAAAAAGCAGGGGAGTCCCAATATGTGGGATGGGGGCAGGGAGAGTCTAAGTCAATTTCATATAAATACTTTAGAAGATTGATCCCCATGGGCTGGAGGACTTGGGCACCCAGGTGGCTAATATATTTTTTTAATATTTTTTATTGTATAACATATATATACAAGAAAGCAATAAATTTCTAAGTACATTGTAACAAGTAGTTATAGAACAGATTTCAGAGTTTGGTATGGGTGAAAGTTCCACAATTTTAGTTTTTTTCCTTCTATCTGTTCTAAGACACTGAAGACTGAAAGACATATCACTATAAGGATTCAGCAGTCATACTCATTTGTTGATTCCTATATTCTTAAACTCCTCTTTTTCCTCTCATCCTTCTTTTGCGGTATTTGGACTACAACCATCCATTCTAACATTTTCATGTTGGAAAGGGGTGTTGATAATATGGGGTAGTGGTATGGAACTAGCTGCAGTCTTGGAGAGGCTGGCCCTTCTGGACTTCAGAGAGAGAAATCCAGAGATTCAGAGAAAGGCCGTATCTGAGCAACAGAACAGATTATCTGGAAGTAACTCTTAGGCATAACTATAGGTAGACTTAGCTTCTCTGCTACAGAAATAGGCTTCATAAGAGCAAGCTTCAAGATCAAGGACCTGGCCTATTTAGTTGGGAGTCCCTAATGTTTGAGACAGTAGCAGGGTTTTTCCCAGTTGTAAAGCTTAATAGTTCCATATTTTTTTCTCTTGTCCCCCAAGGGACGTTGCCAATACTTTTCAATTATCTGCTGAATATACTCTGGGACATATACAGTTTTTACATTAAGTTATACAGAATTCAATCTCTCATTCCCATTCTGGGCTCCATGTGTTTGGGTTATTTAAATGAGCTATCCAGACAGGTTGAGTTAGATTTATGTGTTATGGAAAATTTAGGTTTTGGATAACCTAAACCTCTCTTCCTTTGGTCTTATATAGTAGGTGAAGTCTAAAA
Source organism: Myrmecophaga tridactyla (assembly GCA_004026745.1). Taxonomy (NCBI): domain Eukaryota; kingdom Metazoa; phylum Chordata; class Mammalia; order Pilosa; family Myrmecophagidae; genus Myrmecophaga; species Myrmecophaga tridactyla. Next base: position 102,433 of record PVIY010002139.1, read on the forward strand.
TACCAACAATGTTATCCATATCCTATATTATGATTTACCTTAGTCCCAAACGGACTGGCTTCATTCTTATCTCTAACTGCAGCCTGATCTGTTTTTTTGGTTTCTTTAGCAGTTGTTGTATATAGCAATGCTGACTTTCAGAGCAGTGAAATTCCAACTCTGAGTCTTAGGTGTCACACAGGTAGCCATAGTTCCAGGGAGAGCAGGTAGCGAATATTATGACACAAACATAATGGGTGAAAATTGTGAATATCACTCAACGATAAAAAGGGATGAATCAGTTGATTGGCGCAATCAGCTAACAGTTGGCCTCCCTATTTGCTGAGACACAACACTATTTAAATTAGGCCAACTAATAAGCCTACAATAGCCTCTCAGTGTTCAAGAGAAAGGAAGAATCACACAGCTCTCACTTGAAATCAAAAGCTAGAAATGATTAAGCATGATGATGAGGGCATGTCAAAAGCTAAGACAGGGGCGGGCCATGGTGGCTCAGTAGGCAGAGTTCTTTCCTGCCATGCCAGAGACCCCGGTTTGATTTCTGGGGCTTGCCCATGACAAAAAAAAAGCTAAGACAGGCCAAAAACTACACCTCTTATAGAAAACAGTTAACCAAACTGTGAATGCAAAGGAAAAGTTCTTGAAAGAATCTAAAAGTGTAACTCCACTAAACACATGAATGATAAGAAAGCAAAAACAGCCTTACTGCAGATACAGAGAAAGTTTGAGTAGTCTGGAGAGAAGAGCAAACCAGCCACATTTCCTTAAGCCAAAGCTTAATCTAGAACAAGACTCTATCTCTATTCAATTCTTTGAAGGCTAAGAGAGGTGAGGAAACTGCATAAGATAAGGGTGAAGCTAACAGAGTTTGGTTCATGAGGTTGAAAGAAAGAAGCCATCTCTATAACATCAAAGTACAAGGTGAAGCAGCAAGTACTGATATAGAAGCTGCAGCAAGTTATCTAGAAAACCTAGCCAAGAAAATTGATGAAAGCTGCTACATTGAACAACTCATTTTCAATGGAGACAAAACAGCTGTCTATTGGAAGAAGATGCCATGTAGGAATTTCCTAACTAGAGAGAAGTAAATGCCTGGTTTAAAACTTCAAAGAACAGGCTGATTCTCTTGTTAGGGCTAATGCAGTTGGTGACATTAAGTTGCTGCCATTTACCATTCTGAAAATCCTAGGGCTGTTAAGAATTATGCTAAATCAAATCTCCTTGTGTGCTATAAATGGAATAACAAAGCCTGAATGAAAGCACATCTGTTTACAGCACAGTTTACTGAATATTTTAAGCCCACTGTTGAGACCTACTACTCATAAAAAAAAAAAGATTCCTTTCAAAATATGACTTCTCATTAACAATGTACCCTGTCACCCAAATGCTCTGATAGAGATGAACAATGAGATTAATGTTTTTACGCCTGATAACACAACATCCATTCTGCAGTCAACGGACCAAGGAGCCATTTCGACTTTCAAGTCTTATTATTTAAGAAATACATTTCCTAAGGCTATATCTGCTATGGATAGTGGTTCCACTAATGGATCTGGGAAAAGTGAACTGGAAACCTTCAGGAAAGTATTCACCATTCTATGTGATATTGAGGATGTGCCAGGGAGGTGTGTCTCCACTCATTCAATGTATGATTGCTTACTAGAGCCCTATAAGAGTGAACCATTTTGGAAAAACCTTTAGAGCCAACAGAGCCCACACAGCCAGAGATACAGAAAGAAAATGTCCCTGGTGAAGTGGTTGAAAAAGCCTGGAGAGAAAGCTAGCAGACATTGCCATGTGCCTTTCCAGCTGAAAGAGAAACCCCAAACATCATTAGCCATCTTGAGCCAAAGTGCCTTCTCATGGATGCCTTAGTTTGGACATTTTTATAGGCCTGCTTTAATTTGGATATTTTCACAGCTTTAGAACTGTAAATTTGCAACTTAATAAATTCCCCTTTTAAAAAGCCATTCTGTTTCTGGTATGTTGCATTCTGGCAGCTTTAACAAACTACAACAGATTTTGGAAACAGAGAAGTAGGGTGCTTCAGTTTACAAATACCAAACATATTACAATGGCTTTTTAAGTGGATGTGCTGGTCTGAATCTGTGGTGGACCCCAGAAAATACATGCCCTTTGATCCTCATTCAATATTGCTGGGTGGGAGCATTTTAATTGCTTCTGTGAAAATGTGACCCACCCAATTGTGGGTGGTAACTTTTGATTAGATGATTTCCATGGAGGTGTGTCTCCACCCACTGAAGGTGGAGTTGCTTACTGGAATCCTTTAAAAGAGGAAACATTTTGGAGAGAGTCCCTTTTTTGGTAGAGCCACGAGAAAGCCAGCAGACACCACCATGTTCGCCATGTGCCCTTCCAGCTGAGAGAGAAATGTTGAACGTCATCGACCTTCTTGAACCAAGGTAACATTCCCCAGATGCCTTAAATTGGACATTTCTATAGACCTGTTTTAATTGGAACATTTTCTCGGCCTTAGAACTGTAAACTAGCAACTTGTTAAAGTCCCCTTTTGAAAAGCGATTCCGTTTTTGGTATATTGCATTCTGGCAGCTAGCAAACTAGAACAGAAGATAAGGGGAAGATTCTCCAAGAACTGCAGTATACTTGACAGAGAAAGCCTAGAATGCTTTGAAGAGACTGTTGGTAGAGAAATGTGAACTCTAAAGATGCTTCTGATAAGGCCTTAGACAGAAATGATGTATGCATTATTGCAAACAGGAAGGAAGGTTATCCCTGTTTTAAAGTGGCAAAAAATCTGGCAAAATTGACTGGCTTTGAATGGAAGACAGATTTTAAAAGCCATGAACTTGGATATTTAGCAGAAGAAATTTCCAAATTAAATGTCAAAAGGGCAGCCTGGTTTCTCCTTGCAGCTTATAATGAAATGTGACAGGAAAGAGATAATGTGAGAACTAGACTCTTGGGTACAAACAAATGAGAAATTGATATTCTGGAAAATTCTGAGCTTCCAGAAAGGGAGATCCCAGAGAATAGTGACCCATGTGAGGACTTAACCAAAGTTGGAAGCAGTCAGCCATTTCAAAAAAAACAAAACAAAAAAAAAACAGCATTGGAGATGAATTTATCAAGGAAGGATTTGTGGAAAGTCCCATTATCTGATGGTTATGATCCTAGCATACTTCATAGAAAACCAACACGAGTGTTGTGGGATCTGTATAAACAGAACCACTACCAGTCTGGGCTAAAAGGGACAGAAAAGGGACAAACTGAAGTAAAAACAACTCCAAAAGCAGAATCATGGAAGCTATGGTCTGAAGTTAAGAAACCTCCCAGGTGAATGGACTCACCCATGCACTTGGAGAAGGTGAGTTTGCCCCGAAGGCAGAGCGTGGGTCATCCATCTTGCTCATTCAGGGGAAGTGTTGTACCCCAGGCCTTTGAGAGGGTGGAGCAAATTCTCTGCGGATTGGGGAGAGCCCTGCTACCACCACATTGTTCTGGAGGGGTTAAGCACGTGTTCCAGAGATGGCAGAGTGTCTGGTGGCAGCCCTGATGCTTGGAGAGGGTGGAGCTGAGAAAAAGGTGGTCTCCCCAATGTCCCCCAAATTTTGCATTCAGAGAGAGGTGGGCCACTGCCTAGGCCCTTGGAAAGGGGGTGGGGGCTGCTGCTTTCTAAAGCCCCGAGGATAAATAACTCTCAGACTTTGAAATCTGATGGAATTTGCCCTGCAGGTTTCAAAACCGTTTGGGTCCAGTGACCCCTATGTTCCTTCTGATTTCTCCCTATGGATATGGGAACATCTATCCTAGGACTGTTCCTCCTTTGTTTGCTGGCAACAGATAATATGTTCTGAGTTTTTACAGGTCTAGAGCCAGAGGAGAATTTTGCCTTAGGACAAACTATGATTTCAGCTGACTTTGCTGAAGATTTTGTACTGTTTTTTACTTGTATTGTATTTGTATTGCTACTGAAGTGGTTTAAAGGCTTTCAGATATTGCTAGGGAATGAATGCATTTTGCACTTAGAAAGAACATGTTGTTTTGTGGTCCAAAGGGTGGAATGTGCTGTTGAAGTTATTATACACCTCAGAAAAGACACATCCTTTGATCCTCATTCAATATTGCTGGGCAGAATCTTTTTTATTGTTTCCATAGAAATGTGACCCATCCAATTGTGGGTGGTAACTTTTCATTAGATGATTTTCATGGACATGTGTCTCCACCCATTCTAGGTGGGGTTTCTTACTGGAGACCTTTAAGAGAGAACGACTTTGGAAAAAGCTTCAGAACCAACAGAGCCTACACAGCCAGAGGCCATTGGAGATACAGCAATGCTAGCAATATAGTTTTACTATCCTACCTCAGGGATATATTAATTTTCCAGCCCTATGTCATAATCTTGTATGCAGGGACCTTGATCATTTCTCCCTCCCATAAGACATCACATTGGTCCATTATATTGATGATATCATGTTGATTAGACCTAGTGGGCAAGAAATAGCAACGACTCTAGAGTGGTAAAGCATGTGCATGTCAGAGGATGAGAGATAAATCCAACTAAAATACAGGGGCCTTCCACCTCAGTGAAATTTCCAGGTATCCAGCGGTGTGGGACATGTCAAGACATCCCTTCTAAGATGAAGGATAAACTGTTGCACCTGGCCCCTCCTATAACCACAAAAGAGGCACAATGCCTAGTTGAATTTTGGAGACAACATATTCCTCCTTGGGTGTGCTACTCTGGCCCATTTACTGAGTGACCAGAAAAACAGCTAGTTTTGAGTGGACACCTGAAAAAGAGGAGGTTCTATAATAGGTCCAAGCTGCTGTACAAGCTGCTTTGCTCTTGGACTATATTATCCAGCAGATCCAATGGTGCTGGAAGTGTCAGTGGCAAATAGGGTGCTGTCTGGAGCCTTTGGCAGGACCTTGTAGGAGAATCACAATGCAGGCCATTAGGATTTTGGAGTAAGGCCTTGCCAGACCCTGCACATAACTATGCTTCTTTTGAGAAACAGCTTTTGGCCTGATACTGGGCCTTAGTAGAGACTGATGTTTAACCATGGGATAGCAGGTTACCCTGAGACCTGAGTTGTCTATTATGAACTTTGTGTTGTCTGACCCACCAAGCCATAAAGTTGGGCATGCGCAGCAACATGTCATCATAAAATGGAAATAGTATATAAGAGATAAGGCCAGAGCAGGTATTGAAGGCACAAGTTACATGAGGAAATGGCCCAAATACACATAGTCCCCACTCCTGCCACATTACCTTCTCTTTCCCAGACCAGAGCTATGGTCTCTTAGGGAGTTCCATATAGTCATTTGACTGAAGAAGAGAAAACTGAGGCCTGGTTCACGGATGGTTCTGCAGAATATGCAGTTACCACCCAAAAGTAGCTGAAGCACTGCAGTTCCTTTCTGGGATGTCTCTAAAGACAATGGTGAGGGAAAATTCTCCCAGCAAGCGTGACTTAGAGCAGTGCACATGGTTATTCATTTTGAAGGAGAACTGGCCAGGGGTGTGTTTGTCTACTGACTCATGGGCTGCTGCTAATGGTTTGGCTGGATGGCCAGGGACTTGGAAGGAGCATGATGATTGGAAGATTGGTGACAAAGAGGCCTGGGGAAGAGGTTTGTGGAGAGACCTTTCTGAATGGAAAAAAAACATGAAGATATTTGGGTCCCATGTGAATGCACACCAGAGGGAAACTTCAGCAGGGGAAGGTTTTAATAATCAAGTGGATAAGATGACACCAGTCTTCTGTGGTTCTGTGCATACCAGCCGGCCTCCTTCCCCAGCAATTCATGTCATTGCCCAGTGGGCTCATGAACAAAGTGGGCATGGTGGTAGGGATAGAGGTTATGCTTGGACTCAGCAACATGGACTTCCACTCACCAATGCTAACCTTGCTACAGCCACTACTAAGTGCCCCATCTGTCAGTAGCAGAGACCCAAATTCAGCCTCCAATATAGCATCATTCCCCAAGGTGATCAGTCTGCTACATCTGGCAGGTTGATGACACTGGACCACTTCCATCATGGAAGGGGTAGCGATTTGTTCTAATGGGAATAGATACATACTCCAGATATGGATTTGCCTTCCCTGCACGCAAGGCTTCTGCCAAAACTACCATCCATAGACTTACAGAATGCCTTTATCTATCATCATGATATTCCATGCAGCATTGCTTCTGATCAAGGAACCCACTTCACAGAAAATGAAATGTGGAAATGGTTACATGCTCATTGAATTCTCTGGTCTTACCATGGTCCCTATCATCCAGAGGCAGCTGAGTTGATAGAACAGCAGAATGGTCTTTTGAAAACCCAATTACCATGCCAACTAAGTGGCAATACCTTTCAGGGCTGGGGCAATGTTCTCCAGAAGGTTGTGTATGCTCTGAATCAGCGACCAATCTATGGTGCTATTTCTCCCCTAGCCAGGGTTCATGGGTCTAGGAAATAAGGGGTGGAAATGGGAGTGGCACCACTCACTATTCCCCTGGTGATCCAGTAGGAAAATTTTTGCTTCCTGTCCTAGCAACCTTGAGCTCTGCTGGTCTACATGTTTTAGTTCTATAAGGAGGAGTGATTCCCCCAGGAGAAACAACAATGTTTCCATTGAACTGGAATCTAAGATTGCCACGTGGTCACTTTGGGCTACTGATGCTCCTGGATCAACAGGCAAATAAGGGGATTACTTTCCTGGTTTGGGTGACTGACCCTGACTGTCATGAGAAAATGCAATTGCAAATACACAATGGAGGTAAAGATGAGTTTTCCTGGAGTATAGGAGATCTCCTAGGGTGTCTCTTAGTACTACCATGCCTGTGATTAAAGTCAATGGAAAACTACAACAATCCAGTCCAGGGAAGACTACCAATGGCTCAGAAACTTCAGGAATGAAGGTTTGGATCACCCCACCAGGCAAAGACCCACAGCCAGCTGAGGTACTTACTGAGGACAAAGGGAACGTGGAATGGGTAGTGGCAGCAGGTAGTGATAAATATAAACTATGGCTACATGATCGATTACAGAAATGAGCACTGTAATGGTATGAATATCTTTTCCTTGCTTTGTAATTAGTATCTATGCATTTATACATAAATAAAATATATTTGTTTTCCTCTTTATCCCCTTAGACATATGACATAAGTTGTCTTGTTCCTATTATAGTATTTAAGTTGTAGGATATCAAGTTTAAGAGTGAATATTCCCCAAGGACTTACACCCTACTCTGGAGAGATTTAATGCATTTCTAGTTGTACACAGGACAGTGAATTGTTAGGTGAGGAAAAAATGTGTGTGTTATTGTTTAATAGTTAAAGACTAAGTATGGTTTTACATGATGTGTATAGCTGCCAAGATGATAAGGGGTGAGATGGTCAGGTTCATGTGTCAACTTGGCCAGGTTATGGTGTCCAGTTGTCTAGCCAAGCAAGCACTAGTCTCTCTGTTGCTGTGAGGACAATTCATGGACTTAAATCATGAGCACATTGGTTACTTCCACAGCTGAATACCTCTTCATTCAGCTAAATGGAGTGTGTTCTGCAATGAGCGACACTTAATCTAATCAACTGAAGGTTTTTAAGGAGAATTCAGAAGAGACAATCTCTCTTCCTACTTCACCCAGCAAGCCTCTCCTGTGAGTTCACTGAGGACCTTCATTGGACCTGCCTACCCTACAGATTTTGGACTCTTATGTCTCCACAGTTGCATGAGACAATTTTATAAATCCACTGTTACAGATACCTGCTGTTGGTTCTGTTTTTCCAACTAATACAGAGGGCATTCATCATTCATGGGAGGAAGGCAAAATGTCAATGTGAACAGGAGTTTGGAAGAAGTTGATTCCAACCCTTATTGATGACTGAAGGATTCCTGACTTCAGTGGAGGAAGTAACTGCAGATGTGGTGGAAACAGCAAGATAATTATAATTAGAAGTGGACCCTGAAGACGTGATTGAACTGCTGCAATGTCATGATAAAACTTGAGACATGATTAAATGGATGATAAAACATGATGCATGTTGCTACTTGGTTGAACTGCTGCAATCTCATGATTAAACATAAAACATGATAAAATGGATGAAGAATTGCTTCTTATGGACGAACAAAGAAAGTGGTTTCTTGAAACGGAATTCATTCCTGGTGAAGGTGCTACGAATACTGTTGAAATGACAACAAAGGATTTAGAATATTACATAAATTTAGTTAATAAAGCAGCAGCAGAGTTTGAGAGGATTGACTACAATTTTGAAAGAAGTTCTACCAAAAGTAAAATGCTATCAAACAGCATCTCAGGCTACAGAGAAATCTTTCGTGAAAGAAACAGTCATTCAATGCCTCCAACTTCATCACTGTCTATTTTAAGAAATTTTCACAGCCATCCCAACCTTCACCAACCACCAGCCTAGCCTGATCAGTCAACAGGCATCAACACTGAGGCAAGACCTTACCACTAGCAAAGTGATCATGACTCACTAAAGGCTCAGAAGATGGTCAGACCTTTTTAACAGGGAAGTATTTTTTATTAAGGTATGCACATTGTTATTTTAGACATAATACTATTGCTCATTTAACAGACTGCAGTAAGTATAGCCTAAACCTAACTTTTATATGCACTGGGGAACCAAAAAATTCACAACTCACTTTATTGCCATATTCGCTTTCTGGAAGTGATCTGAAACTGAATCCACAATATCTCTGAGGTTGCCTGTAATCTTTAAAGATTTGAAAGGAGGTGAAATCACACAGGGAAAACACACCAAATATGAAGAGAGAAGCCCTGGGGAACAGCAATATTGACACTTAGGAAGAAGAGTTAATGAAGGAGCCTCAAGAAACTCTGGAGACGAAGGAGGTACCCAGAAGAGAAACAACCATGGATGACACGGGAAATGTCAGTTTCAGGAAGATGCATGGTAGTGTCAAATGCTACAGAAAGGTCAAGTCAGAACCAACTGAAACGAAGGAGATTTGTGAGGAATTTCTTCATGATATATTGTTGCTGAAAAAAATTTAAATTAAAAGAAGAAATCACATTTCTTATCCTCCATGTGAAGTGAATAGCTAAGGAAACTAAGTTAGGCACATAATAAAAGAGTTTAAGGCTAAGCATTATGTGACGCTCTGGAGAAAAGAATGGAAAATTACACTTTGCCAAGAGACATATAGGGTTTGTAGATATTGATATTTCTAGATTTCACAGAGACCCTGAAGGTAAAATCTATATTCTTTTTTAATATATATATTTATAAAATTCTACTAGGCATTTGAGGGTTATTTGGAACATATTTCTTGATATGAATACTAAAAGGCACAAAGTAAACAAGAATATTTAAGGGGAGAAAATATCTTCCACATAAAAGTCTTATGATTATATACCAATATATGAGAATGTAAAGACTACAGGAGAAAATGCAATTATCATCAAAGTCTTTAAGAACCACAGCAATTCTGGGTTTTTATAAGGTATCCTTTATAAGGTATCCTTTCCAATAGGATAACTCAAAAAACAGTTGTGTACTAGCTTATATAAAAAAAGAAATTCCATGATTCTAGAAGCTATAACTAGGATCAAAAGATTCTTTTGGTTTAGTTTTTAATGTATATCACAGGCAAATATTAATTCCTTTCAGATATACTGAGGACTTTGTTGGCAATAAATGTAAAACAGAATTATAGATGAGTTGAAAATTTCCTGCTAAGAAAATTTTGAAAAAACCCTGTTTATAAATGCATTATCATATATTGGGAGAAAATTGGGGAACAAGTCTCTAGGAAACACCATGAAGTAAAAGTGAGATCCATTTAAATAGCAGCCATGTTTGCCAAGGGAAATTGTGCTTGTCCTGTACCTGGGGCAAGTCTGGACTAATTACCAACTCCTAAAAGCTGAGGTTAGAATTCAAGAGGAGAGAGTAAGAGTCTCATGAGTTTCAGTAAGACCAGGAAGTTAAGCACCTTCACAAGAGGGTTGTCCTGGTTGTTGGCTGTTTGAGTTTACAGGGCAGCCACAAAAGATCATGGAATGGTCAGAGAGATCCTGGAAAATGGACAATGGGGAGACTGTCTGAGTGTTCTCGTATGACATGCCTTATGTTTGCCTTTTTCCTTGTATGGATTATCCTGATTATCCATTCTTTATAATACTAAAGGGGGGAAATGGGGAGATCAACTAGAGATGCTTTATCAACAAGATTCTTGAAAGTTTACAGAGCAAGATCCAGAGAAGATGACCCTAAATCCTCACTCGAACATGCCCAGTTTTCAGAAAATATATCTTCCTAGAGCCCTAAACCTGAGCTTTTTTTTAAAACAAGCACAACCCCTACAGTGTGTCCCCCTAGCCTTCCTGCCCCAAAACCTCTAATCTGCTTTCTATCTCTGCTAATTTGTCAATTCTATTTGTCTCTTATCAAACAATTCTAGCTGTCTCATCAAACAATTTTTGTTCTTATGTATCTTGCTTATTCCAGTGAGCATAATGTTTTCAAGGCTGTTCCATGTTGCAGCATGTCTCATAACTTCAGTTTTTCTTATGTACATTTTCTTGTATGTGTATTCCATGGTGTGCAGGTGACCACATTTTGTCTATCCATTCATTGATTGATGGAAACATGGATTGCTTCCAAGCTGAGCTTCTTTGATAAAAATATCTTTGTCCAGGTTCCTAGCAATCTCAATTGTTTCTCTCAGAACACTGTGTACTCTTGCCATGCCATGGAAGCCCAGTGGCAGAAGAACCATAAAGTTATAAGCCAACAACTTCCAGCTAAATCAACTGAATAGGATTTCAGTTGATCTGCAGAGAGAATTCTAGAATAACAGATAATTTCCAAAAGAGGGTAGTAGAAAAGATATGGTTACTTGAGAAACCATACTTTGAGAAAAAAAATCAGGATTTGAACCTGATTTCACCCGGTATTGGCTACATGATTTTAAACTTCCTTTTCTGGGATTATCGTATAGCTCAAATTATATTACATTTGTAAAATATCCAACATAGTCTGAGAGACAGTGGGTGCCCAATAAATTTATAATCATTCTTTTTCTCTCCTTGAGTCCTTCCTTCAAATCATATCATCTAAGTGGTTGCTGTTCTTTTTCTTTTTTTCTTTCTTGCCTTTGAATAGAGCTTCTTTTTCTGTCTTTTAGCATCTTGGAGAGAGTTTGTTTTAGTTGTAATTCTTTCCTTTAAGTAAGAAATTATGATTTATGCCGCATTTAAGACTAAATAACAATCGGGAAGCCACATAAACTAAGGTACTAGAATATCTAAAGTGAGATTTAATTCTCATTACCATTAGCATAAAGAAATCCACAGAACCCTTGCAATTTAAGAGGCTGACACAGCTCAGCCTGCTCCTGCTGTGCTCGACACTGCAAGCTCTTTTAAATACCAAGCTTTTAGCAGCCTTTTCCCAACCAGCCAGACTCTCACTTAATGAGTACTCTCTTTGAAAATATATTTTATTCCACCAAGAGCATCTTCAGTGAGGAAAGCTTGTAAAGAAGGTTTTATCAAGGTGTTAAAGCACTTGAGAACTTGTGTCAGGTAATCAATGAAATACATCCATGTTGTCCTTATCAAAAATGAATATGCTGCCTTCATTCACAGATCTGGGGAACACTGAAAGCAAAAAGCCAAAGCCACCTTAATAATGCTTTTGTACTGACAGATTATTAAACTGTAAAGGAAATGAACAAAGGCAACACATTCTGCCATCATAGAATGTTTTGTTCTCAGATGTAACTAGGATTTTATCAGAATTTCATTTTCTTAACATTTTTATTGTGAAATACAACATATATACAAAAAAGCCATAAATGTCAAAGCACATTTTAACAATTAGCTATAGAACAGATTTCAAAATTTGGTACGGATTACAGTTCCATAATTTCAGGTTGTACCTTCTAGCTGCTCCAAGACAACGGAGACGAAAAAGAAATATCTGTAAAATGGATCAGTAGTCATTTGTTCAATCCTATCTTCTTTGTTATAACTCCTCCTTCTCCTCTGATCCTTCTTCCAGTATTTAGGGATATTTGGATTATGCCCCTTCTAACTTTTTTCATGTTGAAAAGAGATATCAATAATATGGGATTCGGGGTGGAACTGCTGATGTTCTTGCAGAGAGAGGCCCCTCTGGGTTTCTGGACTTATCTGGCTTAGGAACCATCTGAAGGTTTTAGGTTTCTTAAATATTAATTTAATGCATGCAACTTTTGGCGGACTTCAGATAGAGCCCTGGACGTTCTTTAGGGTTAACAGGAATGACGTTGGTTGGGGTTTGGCAAACCTTGGCACAGAATTTCATTTTATAAAACATAAAATTTTCAGAACTTTGATCGGGGTACTCTCCTTCTAAGCATGATAATTTCTCCATAAAATTTTCTCTGCATTTATCACCTTGACTTGCTAAACAACTAGTGGAAGGACAAGGAAATTGACATATTTGAGACCATCTATGTGCTAACCACATGTATTATTTTGTTTAATCCTCGGAACACTATGAGGTAGATGTGAATGTCTCTGTGTTATAACTATGGAAATTAAAGTTCTGAGCAATTAAGCAACTTGCCTATAAAGCATTAAATCTGAGATAGGAAACTTATCTGATTCTGAGTCTGAATTATCTCACCATGCCAATAAGGAACATCCTATACTATAAATTATTGAAGGGGGACACTATATAGCAAATATTGGATTTGATTGTCAAGCCAGGGTTTCCAACCTTATATCTTGAACCACTGCCAGAGGTTCTTCTGCTGTATTAGAATGTGACCAGCACAAAGCCATGCTTGGTCTAGGTATCATTTAAGCATTAGACTACCTTTGGCACTACCACCATCAACATACAAATATGTGAAAACGTTATGCAAACTATAAAGCACTTCATAAATATTTGCTTTAACTTTCCTCTTAAGATTTATTTGGAAATACATCTGAGACATTTAACATCTGTTCTGCTTAAGCCTAACATTTAGAGAAATACAGACAGGAAGCAATTATTTTGAGATATGGTCTAGTAGCTTAGTTGTCTTTCCTATTAAGATGCTCAGTAGCAGCAAAGGCATATACAGCAACATTCAGGCCATTTCCATTTTGTAACCAACAAATAATCAGGTACATGTGTGTATGCTGATTTAATTTACTATTTTTATAAATCACTTACAACACGCTTGGCACATGTAAACAGTAAATAATTAAATACAAAAAAACCTGACACGATAGTGGCAGCTTTATATCTAAATACATGTCACCTAGCTCCATTCTGCCCTTCTTAGGTGAGGTCAGCATATTGACTGGAATGATATTTGCTTTAAGTTCTTGTTCCTGGAGTGGTCACAGATTTGTTAAGAGCCATCCCTACTAACTTCCCAGGTCCTTCCTGAGAGCAGCCTGCATGTAAGACACCAGTGTACAGTAAGTGGTTTGGCCAGTGACCAGTTTCAGTTCGCTAAATGCTGCCAGAATGCAATATACCAGAAATAAGTTGGCTTTTTTTTATGATGGGGGTCACATTTCATTATTTTTCCATGTGCATACCCCCTTATTGCAGCACCATTTGTTGAATTTTTGCTCGTTTTTCATTTTGTTTATTTGCTTGTTTGTTTGGGCCTGTAATCAAACTCAGGCCTCCCAACACAGCAGGCGAGAATTCTACCATTGAACTACCCTTGAACCTCCCACCTGGATTGGCTTTTCTAAGTGGAACTTATTAAATTACAAGTGTACAGTTTTAAGGCTGCAAAAAATCCAAACTAAGGCATCCAGAGTAAGATACCTTGACTCAAGAAAGGCCAATCTGGGAAGGCACATGGCTGGCATCTGCTGGTCGTTTGGCTTCTGGTTTCAAACAGCTTCCCCGGGGGAGTTTTCTTTCTGCATCTGCAAATATCTCTGTGTTGGCGCTGAAGCTTTTTCCAAAATGGTTCCCTCATAAAGGACTCTACTAAGTGACCCACCTTCAATGGGTAGAGACATGTCTCCAAGGAAACAACCTAATCAAAAGGTCTCACCAACAATTGGGTGGGTCACACCTCCATGGAAATGACATATTCAAAAAGATCCCACACAACAATACTGAATCAGGATTAAAGAACATGGCTTTTCTGGGATACACAAGAGTTTCAAACCAGTACAGCACCCATGGACCAGAATCAACCTGACTGTCCCATCTAAGATGAAGCCACGTCTAAGCCCTCAGAAATAACACACTCTAACCACAAACCAGCTTCATAGTCAGGAAATGACATTTTGAGTTCTTTCAGGTTGCTCAGGCTGCAGGATTTAAAGTATTTAATATATATTGATTTTTGTGTTACATGAGGGAAATTGAAACCAGGTACACATTTGTGATTTGATGGACAAAGAATGAAGTCACCAGGAGAGACTTCAACCATCTCACCATCCTTCTGATTTTACATAGAAGGAAACTTAGATAAGAAGTGGTCAAACTGTGGTAAAACTGAGCTAGAATTCAGGTCTTTTACATTTCAATCCAGGGTTCTTTGTACAGAAACTTTTAAAATACATACTTCCCAAATCTTGATAAATGATTTTGTTTTCTAAGTTAGGAATAAATGTACAAAAGCTACATTTTGGGCACTGTGTGAAGGAATTGCTAGAAGTTTATTGAAACGACCATTGCTACAACTTACTTACTTTTACCCACATTTTTCTGCATGGATACCAGGACAGTAATATGCCAAAGAAGAATTATGTTCCAGACATTGTGATAAGCATTCTAAATGTTACTTATTTTCATCTTCACCCTCACCAACGAGCAAAGACACTAAGTCTCAGAGAAGTTAAATGATATATCCAGGGTATATATGATGAAGGTCATATTTGCACACAAGAAATCCTGTCTCTGAAATCTGTGCTTTCCCTATTCACACATTAATTCTAAAGGCATTTAGTGATCTATTTGTGCCTGACTTTTAAAGTGAATTATATCTAAATGTTGATCTTGTGCTGTGTATACCCAGACTGGTCAAACACAACCCCACTATGAAAGCTGACCTTGAGCCATACTAAAATAAATAATAGGGCAGCCCACAGTGGCTCAGCAGACAGAGTTCTTGCCTACCATGCTGGAGACCCAGGTTTGATTCCCAGCGCCTGCCTATGCAAAAAAAAAACAGAATAATAGCTCTTGTTTTACAAAGACCTTACTATGTGAAAGGGAAGTCATATATAAAAGTAGGAAATTATAAAAAGATATTCATTCGACAAATATTAAGAAGCTACTCTGTAAAAAAGCATATGATCAATCAGAGATGTAAAGGAAACAATTTCCTTTTTCAAAGTTCCTACAGTATATTAGAAGACATAAAAAATGGATGCAAGCAGCTAGAAGTAAAGACCTAAAACTGTAGAACTGTAATCCATGTCAAACTCTGAAATATATTCTACAACTAATTGTGGTGCTGTGCTTTGAAATTTATTGCTTTTTTGTGTATGTGTTATTTTTCACAAAAAAAAGAAAGAAAAAAATTCAATTGTGGTGATAAAAAATATACTCCTATATTCTAGAGTAGCTAGAAGGAAAAATCTTAGAGAATTGTGTGGTGGCCCATGACAAACTCTGAGATCTGTCCTGGAACGTCTTGTTGAGGGGTGCTTTGAAAACTATTGTTTTTTTATTTCTTTGCTTTGTTTATGTGTTATACTATACAATGAAAATGTTTTTAAATAAATGGATGCAAATACCAAACCACCAGGCAAATAAATGGAGCCAACTGTGGGCTAGAGGACTGCAGACAGAAGAAATGGATAGATGACTGCAAGATCTACATGCAGGAATGTTAAAAATAGCCAATGGCTCCGCAGATAAACTTATAACCCTCCCCAGGATGTAAGGCATAACTTTCAGGAATGTAAGTCTCCCTGGCAACATGGGACATGACTCCCAGGAATGAGCCAAGTCCTGACATCATGGGATTGAAAAAGCTTGTTTGACCAAAAGGGGGAAAGGAAATGTAACAAAATAGAATTTCAGCGGCTAAGAGATTGCAAATAGAGTCAAGTGGTCATTCTGAAGGTTAATCTTATGCACGCTTAGCTAGATATTGCAAATTGCCATGGTATGCCAAGCCCCAACTAACAGTATTCCTATAAACACTAAAGAAAACCCAGGGCTCTATCTAAGATCTATAAAGGTTTTACTTATTAAGTTTATTTTTCAGAAACTTAAAACCTCCAGTTTGTTCCCATGCCAGATAAGTCCTGAAATTTAGAGGTACCAGTCTCTTCCAGAATATTAATCAGTTGTATTCCCTTACCCCAAAATGTCAACACCCCTTTCCAACAAGAATAAGGTAGAATGATCACTGATCAAATATCCCTGAAGACTGAGAGAACAAGAAAATGAGAAGAAGGAGTAACAGAGAAGTTAGAATATAACAAATGATTATAACTAATGAATCATTAAATAGATATTTGTTTTTAGTTCCTAGTACATTTGAAGAGCCAGAAAGAAATACCTTGTGGAACTGTAACCCATACTATATTTTGAAATTTGCTCTATAACTACTTGTTAAACTGTACTTTGAAATGTATTGCTTTTCTATATATATTTTCTATATCTCACAATAAAAAGAAAGAAAAAAATAGCCAATGGATCATGAGCACTTTGAGGAGACTCAGAAATCCTCAAATTTGCAAATACTTACATGGCATTCATTTCTCTTGATGGAATTGTATTTTATGGCAAAAAAAGTTCCTCATTTTTTAAGTCTTCTGACCTTCACTCCCATCAAGAGTAGAGTCGGTTTTCTTTACAAGACTTTATTTTTTTCACAAAGAAACCATTTCCTTCCCTTCATAAAAGTTTTTTTAATAAACTACCAAAAGCTCTCATGAAATTTAAAGTCTCCATATGGTTCCTAGGCTAGATAAGCCCTCAAACCTAGATGTACCAGTCTCTCTCCAAGAACATCAACCAGTTTCCTTCCTTTACGCCATAATGTCGACACCCTTTTTCAGCCTGAAGAAGTTACAATGGTCACTGCCCAGATATCCCTAGGATTGAGAGAATAATCAAATGAGGGGGAGGAAACATAACTGAGAAATTAGGATTTAGCAAATGACTGTGACTACTAACTTATTATATAGATATTTCTTTCTGGTTCTAGTGTATTAGAGTAGCCAGAAAGAAATACCTGAAATTGTTGAACTGTAATCCAGTAGCCTTGATCCTTGGTAATGATGGCATAAATATATTGCTTTTATCTTTTGAACATGTGATTGTAAAAACCCTGTGATTGACACTCCCTTTATCTAGTATGTGGGTAGGTAAGTAATAAAATAAAGACATATATTAAAAATAATAGGTTGGGAATATGGGGGGAACACTGCTATGTAAACTCTAGACAATGGTCAAAATTACTACTTTAGTAATTGTTCATCAATTGTAATAAATGTTACTACTGTTAAAAAACAGGAGAATTACCAAAAAACGTGTTATCATCAATTATAACAAGTTTTCCTCACCAATGCAAGTGTTGGTGCTGGAGAAGTGTATGGGAATTCTATATTTTATGCATGAGTGTTCTCTCAATTCACAACTTCTATAATAAATATTTTTAAAAAATTTTTAAAGCCCCATGTGGTACTAGGCACATAATAATCATTCATCATTGGTGATTGCTGAATAGAAGTCAGAGTTAAAAGAACTGGATAGGAATAAAGTGGTACAAAATATCAATATTTCCATTCAGGATATAAACCATAATTACAGCAAAAAATAGCAACACTTATTGAGGGCTTACCATGTACCAAACATGGTTCTAAAGAATTACATGTATTAATGCATTAATTTAATTTGCATAATCACCCTATGAGTTAGGTACCATTATTATCCCCATTTTACAGATGAGGAAATTGAGGCACAGTGGTGTTAAATAACTTTCCAAGCTCACACTACTAGAAGGTATCAGAATGAGGGCTTAACTCAGGAAGTTGGACTCCACAGACTACGTTCTTAACCAGTACACATAATAAATTAAGGAGAAATAGCCAGCTAAATTGAAGCCAAGTTTAAAACAGGGGGAGGCACCTTCCAAAAATCATAAAAGAATAAATAATACCTAGAAATGGCATCATTTCTTAAGACAGAAGTACTTGTATCTATCCGAATGCAGCAAGAATTAGGGAAGAAACATCAGATGTCAATTTTTATTATACTTCTATTCAATATTAAAGTTCAAACTCCCCCAAATTGATCTTCTATAACTTATTATTCTAGCCTTACTCTCTGCTATGCTCCTCTTCCTTTCAAATCCTTCACTTCAGGTGTCCCAAACTACCAGCTGTTGTCTGTACGAGGCCTTTGATTTTCTACCCTCATGCTCCTTCTGCTGCAGTTGCCTCACTTCAATGAAATCTAACTCATCCTACCAGGTCCAGCTTCTCTAATGACTTATTCCTGCTGGAAGTAATCTCTCCTTCCTACATATTCCTAGGACCTTGCCTTATAATGAGGCAACTTTAAATCTGCTCTCCACCCAGCTCCAATGAGACTAAATCTGTGTTGAATTCATCTGTGTGTTAACAGAGTTTGACTCAGTGGCTGATGCACAGCACATGTTAAATACTCATTCACTGAATTATGCAAGGGGGAGACGATTAAAATACGCATTTAAAGCCATAGTTCACAGTTCTAGTTTGCTAACTGCTGGAATCCAACACACCAGAAACAGATTGGCTGCTAATAAAAGGGGTTTTATTTCATTAGTTCTTCAGCGGAAAGGCAGCTAACTTTCAACTGACGTTCTTTCTTACCCGGGAAGGCACAGGGTGATCTCTGCTGTCCTTCTCTCCAGGCCTCTGGGTTCCAACAACTTTCCCCAGGGTGATTTCTTTCTGCATCTCCAAAGGCCTGGGCTGAGCTGCGAGTGCTGAGATGAGGTATACTGAGCTGCTTGGACTGTGCTACATTGAGTCTCTCATTTAAGCACCAGCCAATTAAATCAAACATCATTCATGGAGCAGGCATGCCTCCTAGCTGACTGCAGATGAAATGAGCAACAGATGAGGTTCATGTACCATGGGCTCATGTCCACAGCAACAGAACCAGGCACCTTTACCTGGCCAAGTTGACAACTGAATCTAACTATCAGATTCACAAACTGGGTTCCAAGGGACCTTGGGCACCATGGCTAACTCAGAAGAGTGGCAGAGTATAATTTAAAATTTCAAGGGAAACATTGTTTTAGCTTCCTAGGCTGCTCAGAGCAAATACCACAAAATGGGTCAGGTTAAACCATGGGAATTTATTCACTTATGATTTGAGGCTGGAAAAATGCCCAATCAAGGCATCATCAAGGTGATCCTTTCTTCCCAAAGATGGGCTGCAGCAACCTTTGGCTCCTCTGTCACATGGTAAGGCCCATGGTGACATTTCCTGGTCTCTCCTTTCTCCTTCTGGTTTCAGTGATTTCAGCTTCTTGCTTCCAAGGCATTCTCTCTCTGTGTCTGAATTCCAGCTGCTTGCAAACTAACACAGACACATACAACTAAAAAGCCATACTTAAGATCACTATATTGCACAAGTGGCACCCCACTTGTGATCCCTTTCATGTATCAAGTATCACAGATTTCTTAAATCCAGAATATTGAGATCAACTATTATTTGAAAGGACAGTAAAACAATACAAGAAAATGGTATGGAAACATAAAATTATTTTGTGAGTTAAAAGTTAGACTATTTTTTCTATTTTTTCACTTACATCATCATTTATTCAATCATGATGCATGCATGGTGATTGGGTGATAATAACACATTCACATTCACGCGTATTCTTTAAAGATCTTTAATATACCATGAAGACTTTACATAACTAAATATGTTATTTTATAAGCATTATAAAAATATTTTGTCAATACAAAATAATAAAAAATCATTTCAAATTAACATTTATATCATAATTAAATAAGTTATTTATTACAATAAAATATTGTAAAACAAGTAGATTTGTAAACATTATATGAATGTAGCCAGGTTTCTAACTATAAAAGAAAACTATTTGATTTTTGACAACTTTCACTGAATTCTTAAATTTCTTGAAATTCCTTTCTTCAATTGGGCTAACACGAAAAAGAAAGTCGCAAATTCAGCTAATGAGAAAAGTCAGCTAATGAGAATATCACAAAATACTTCTAATATGCAAGTGGTTTAAAACACACACACACACACACAACTTATTCAGGCCCACCGTGTTTCATGTTCTCACTTTTCCAAATATCTCTAATTTCTTGAATATATTCCCTATAGACTATTTTATGGTAAGAATTAGTAGAGAACTTGAAGTATAACTTATAATGAGGCAAATATTGATACCAAAATTCTTACAGGAATCCTATCAATCTATCCACTTCCCTTCAGGATTTCCTGCTTGAGGTCTTAAAACATTAAAGTTCATTAAAATGAACCATTTCACTGCAGATATCTCCAACAAGGAGTCAGGGTAAACTTTGATTAATTAAGATTTAATTCTTCCAGGCCCCTAACACCTGGGATATTAGCTGGAATATGGACGTTAAAACAATCAGACTATAAAAGACTCTGGGATTACAAATCTTTTATCCAACACTACTTTTTCTTTAGTCCCCTTGAATTGTCAGTTTAAATCTTATTTTGTTTAACTTTTTCTATGTCTTACAAGCCCAATTTAATATCAGGTCTTTGAAGACCAGATCCTTCTTTTCTATTTCTTCCCTGGCGGTAAGCATCCTAGCAACATGTTCATCAAATAATGTGATTTTTTAAACCAGAACTGCTGGATTGGCAGGAATCTGGGGATGTTGTTGGACATGTCTTTAAAGAATGGTTTGCGCAAAGAGTGTACAGAGCCACCTTCGCCAGTGCCTTTGGTGGAAAGTTCATGGTATCACGTTTGCGTTTGACTACAAAGAATGTAGCTGAAGGCTAAGTCCAGAGGCAAGTGAATCTACTATGTTATCTTTTAAAGGCACAACAAAGGCTGTTTTAATATATTGATTCTTTCATGTCATCATATATCGCATATTACAACAAATTATGCCAATCTTATATTTAGCACCATTTGGCCACCAATTGTCAGAAAATATGCGCTTAAACAAAAATAAGAAGGCAATTCTTACACATCTTGCTGTACATCCTTATTTGTTTGTTTTTGCACTTAAACTCTATAAATTTTATTTTTAAAATAAGTAGTAACATCAACAGTGTTCAGCAAATCAATAGTCAATGTAATCAAAATAGACAAACACCAAATTAAAATTATATATACATCTGTAGGCAAGAAACAAGTATGTTTTGGATCCCAATATTTTTAACATAGTATCTTTTTCCAAATAATGGCTAAGAAAATATTATGTATGAAATATACAGAAACGCAGTTTTAATTTTCTTTTAAGATTGGAGGAAGGGTTTTTGCCAATTCTTCATGTCTTTGAATTCACAATCATTAAGATAATATTCATAATGATAGTCCTGAGATAGAGGATGTAAAAATGCCTAATGGCCTGAACGATTGCCAAATTGTTGCTACTGTTACCAACAGAAGCTACATGACAGCTATAGAGGACTTTAAGACTCCTGGAGTTTTTAACAAAACTAAAATTTTAAAGAGAAAAGCATAAAAGAAGACATAAAACTGGACATCAATAAATCTGGAGAACAACATATAACCAAGCCAACAAAATTTAATTTAATTAAAAAAAATTCAAAATATCAGCATTGCTGAAAATTTTTACAGTTAATATTGGATCAAACTTTAAATGACAGTATATGTAATTTTAACTTTGGAACTGTTTTTAGAAATTTGGGGCCACCACTCAAAGGAGGTCTTCCAGTCAAATTATTCACATTCCTTGGAAAGAGTGAACAGGTATCAGTTGTGCCCAGTGACATGGGACACTTCCTGCAGTAGCCTGGACATTTTTTTTTTTTTAATTTCTGCATTGCTTTGCATTCAGAAGTGGGTTCAGATGAAGCACTATCTGTAAACAGTCTTGGTTATAACTTCAAAAGTATGAGTTTTATGTTGACTTAACTGTTTAGCCATCTGATCTAAGCCAGAGGAATCAGTTAGGAAATCATACTGAAGACACACTAGAGCAATGCCCCCAAGAGTTCCTGAATGCTTTTGAAAAATACAAAACCATTTACTCTGATGGTTACTATGAGAGCTCATCATACGATTTACAAAGGCTTTGCCATGGCTCATATTGGAGTCGCAAAAATTACAGTGAACAAATATAGAAAAGTGACTTGAACAATAAAATTTTTTATTTTGGAGTGATACTCAAGGCACTTGTGAACTCCCAGACACACCTTAAGTTCTTCAAAGCTATATTGATGTGTGATCTTTTCTGTTGCTCTGTTTCTTTTGCTTGTAAAAGGTTTTTGATTTGCATTAAGATATACCTGGCTTTGACTTTATTTGCATTAGGTTTACTTGCACTGGATATAGTTGCATGAGGTTTACTGGCTGTGCGTGTGGTTTCCTTGTGTTAGATTTACTTGCACTAGATTTTGTGGAACTTTGAGCAGTGGTATTTTTAGACTTTGGACGTGAAACCTGAAGAGTAGAAGGTCCTGGAGTACTACTGGATAAATAATTCATAATCTTGATTGAAGAGGTCCAATTGAAGCTCAAATAGTAATTTTTGTTCCAGGAGGTAATCCTTTTAGTGTTTTAGGCTTTACAAATACCCAGTGCTGTATACGGTGATCCATTTTCTCCTCGCATGTCAGACACTACAGTCTGTATTTTGAACAATGACGTATTAATTTTTTTCTGATGCTTCATGCAGTGAGTTATGTAAGGTGTTGCCATTTTACTAACTTCGAGTCAATATGGACATCACAACTCCTTAGTGTTTTGTGGGATGCTCTAAAATGAGTTTCTACATCAGAAAATGTTGGTGATCTCTCCTGCAAAGCCTGGCAGGTATATGTCATTTCACCAGGTTTATCGACATTCTTCATATGTTGTGAGGAAAATCTTCTGATTCAAATGAAATTCACATATTTTACAGGCAGTAGAAAATGCATGGTGTGCGTCTACTTTTAAAGTAACACTGGAGCTGGAAAGATATTGATTAGGATACTTGTGGTAGCAGTGCTCATGTGGGTTTCGCAGTTCTTGCTGTTCTTCCTCTCAAGTTCCAAATGGTGTTTCATGTGGTTCATAAACCTAATATTATTTTTAAGAAATTATAGGCAACTGCAGCATTTAAAAGTTGTGTAAGTCTTCTGTTCTTCCTCGACATCTCCTTCATGTCTTTCATAATAAATTCACTACCTAACATGATTAATATTCCCTTCTCTGAAACAGTCGTATTTTTATTTTCAGTATTTCAAGGTTCTGTTTTAATCATTTCCAAGGACTTATCATGTCTAGATAACAATGCTTCAGGTAGTATTTCAAAGGCTCCAAAAGATTGAGCTCAACACTGCACTTTGGACAAGCTCTTAGAAGAGGCACTACAGTTTCACACTGAGTTGATGGGATATTTGCAGCTTTGGGGAGTATGGAGATGGCACTGAAGATTTCACTGAAGTCTTTGGCTTTTTTCAATTAACACTGTTTACTTGAGAAGTAAAAGGACATTTTAATTCAGATGAACTCTGACCCACACCTTCTACAGTAACTGCTGTTTCCTCTTCAGAATGTGATAATGCTGTTACATGGGTCAAGTTAAACAGTAAGTCTATAAAATCAGGTTTAGACAGACTCTGAACAATAATAGTACCCTGTGAAGAGGTAGATGCATGATGAAACACAGCCACTGGATTCGACTTTGGATTTGTGTGTTGTTGACTTGTAGGGCTGGATGCATTAGGAACACTTTGACTGAGTTTCTCATCCTTTATCCCTCTGAAGATGAGCTGGAGTTATAATTCTGTTCAAAACATTTGAACTGTCTGGTTCTCAACTTGATATCTCATCAACGAAGACCAGCTAGCTCATCATTGTCTTCCTCATCAATTTATTTATTCTACTTGCCTCTGCCATGGTTCCAACTGTGGGGCCATGGGACATTCACATTCCATAAAGAGTTCCGCCATTTTTTTTAATTAGTTTTTGTTGAAAAGGGCTGTTACCATCCATCAAGTGCAGACTTGACTTTCTATAAATTGTCACCATGGGGCTGCTAACAAGGTAGCAATTTAGGTCTCAGCTTTCATTCCATGACTGGGATTCTGAGGAGGAGGAGAAGGAGGAAAAGAAGGAGCACAAAAACCCAAGGCAGGCATCTATAGCAGGCGGGTGGTCACAGCAACTCCCAGCACTGGATCTTATAGCTTCTTTTTAAAAAAAACTAAAGAATTGTTTCCTAATGTACAATGTGGTAGAAATGGATATGGTTATATGTAGTTTAACTTCAATGATTGATTTTATATTTTGAAATAATCTATACCCACTAACTAGCAACCCTTTGTCATCTGAACACTGCATTCGTCAAAACACAAAAAGATCTTTTTCATGGGTCATAAATTAAAATCTGAATAAAATATGAATGCTCCCAACATTCCACCCTGAAACTGTTTTTCTATTGTGGAGAGTCCCTCTTATCACAGACCTTTAGATATGACTTCTAAACAAATTACTATGCCTAGTTTGAACCCATCTCTCAAATTACAGATTTGCCTATTAAAAGTTTGCATCTTTAGATCCTCCTCTCTCTTTCTCTTTTAAGTTTATTTCCAAGCCTGATTTTAGTATTTCTATGCATGGCACTATAATTTTTCTATTCACTGAGGCCAAAATGTTCACAAATTCATCTTTCATCAGTTCCTAATCCTACTGATTACAATTTGACAATGTCCCTTTCAAATCTCTACTTTTTCTGCATGTCTTACTTTGAGCTCCTAAGTGATTCTCTTGTCTCCATCACTGCTGCAACGCTGAACACAGAGTGATGGTCAACCTGAGGAAACTATAAACAACTTCGAAATAACTCAGTGTTGAAGGAGGCCATGTGCCAAAGCATTTACATCTTAAAAACCACAGTCTTTCCTTTAAAAATGTAACCCGAAGAAATGCTTGCACTTAGGTCTGAAAATAATTGATCCTTTTGGGTAGACTAGCTATAGTCCCAATTCATATCAAGTTTCAATTAATCCAGTACGATCCTGATACTAAGAAGGAGGATCTCATTTCAAAATAGGATTATACTTGATTGATAACTAGAAATGACACTGCCATTATGAGCAGGTATAAAAACTGCTCACATACTGACAATCAGCAAATATTTTCTTCTCAGATTTTAGGAGATGATTATAATACCATACCTTCTCTCTCACCTCTCACCAGGTATAAGTCATATCTATGCGATTTATAACAATGTCAATGTATCACCCTGATGACTTCTCATTTATAGGCAAAGTATAAATGCAGAGTTCATTAGAGTTGCTCCTCTGTTAGGGTCAAATACTCAATTTCTTTCCTCATGGGGTAGATAGTCAACAAAATTCTCATCGGTCTTAGCATCTGTTTTCCTATTTGGACATTAGTATATTTAATAATGAAATCTCCATTTGCTTAATGTTTTTTATTATTATTTTGACATTAAAATCCCATTAGAAGAAATTCTACTTGCCGTTATGGTCCTTTGTGGGCCACTGTAACTGTTTTTGAAGGATTTTAATACTATTGAACCTATCTAGACCCTAGAATAACCCCTCCCCTCGATTTAAAATTATGTTTAATGTCTACAGCTGATGTTTAGACTGTACATTGCTGACTATCTTTCAGAGCCTGATGAATGAGAATGAAGGGGTGAGTGACTCACCAGGAGCATGCATTAAGCACAGGGCTAAAATGAAGGTATCACAAATTTAAAACGGTAAACTCACTGGTGTGGGAAATGTTGCAAAATTATTTTCGTAGTAAGATGTTATGCATTTTTGGCTATTGTAATTTGGGATCAGATTATCATTTTTATCTTGGAATGATCAAAAATATTTGGGTTTGTATAATCTCTCAAAAAATGAAGCTGTTTTGCAAAGGGCTTTTTCATCTTTTAAATGACTTCTCTGACAAAACTAACACACTACTTTGTGACTAAGATAAGACTAGAACCCAGGCCTTCAGTGCCCATTCCACCATCCCAGAAGGTCTTCCCCTCAGCACCAATATTCAGGGCACCGTCTTAATAAACACTTTATGAAAAGGGAAATATTCTAACAGACATACACTATGTTTCACAAGCAGAGACAGCTTCGCAGATTTTACCTGATATGAATCAAAATATCACGTTGCAATGCCTCAAAATCTTCAAGGAGGCATAAATTCAAAAGCAAAGCATGGGGGGTGCAAGAGTAGTTCAGAGGTAGGATTCTTGCCTGCCACGTGGAGACCTGGGTTTGATTCCTGGTCCAAGCACTTCCCCAAAAGCCAACAAACAAGCAAAATAGCTAAACAAAATACAACAAAGAAACAAAAATTCAACAAATGGTGCTGCAATAATGGGATACTCACATGGAAAAATAATGAAATGTAACCCCGCCATACAGCATACAAAGTAAATAAATAAAGCATGCTAAGATACATACACAAAATTAACTGGCAACAATTTCAACAAGGAGCTTCACGTTTGCCTTATTGGAGAAAGATGCTTTACTATATCCTAGGTGTCTGAATCTGGGGTTTTGACTGAAGTTCTAGAACCACACCTCTGCGGAGAATAACTTAGTCATACACTTGCATGCAGAATGCGCTACCTGCCAGATAGGAGTCACGTGTCAATTTAAGTTGACATGAGAGGAGATATTCTTCAGGACAATTTTCAAGGGGAAGAATGATCTCATTTTTCAAAGCCTTGAGATGGACCGGGAAGGAGCAGGAGGAAAGCTAGTAAGCCTCTGCTCATATCTACTCTGATGTTCTAGACATCTACAAAGCTTTGGGGCAGAAGAGGCGAAGGAATGTGGGCAGATGCCATCTTATGATTGACAAGGTCAAGCATTTTGACAAACCAGTCATAGGTAACAGCTCCTAACCCAAGTCATAAATCATGAATCTTTTTAAGATAGCTTTATTGAGATTATAATTCACATACTACACAATTCACCCATTGAAAGTGTACAATAGTTTTCTAATATAGTCACAGAGTGGTGCAACCATCACCATGATCAAATTCAGAACATTTTCATCCTTATAAAAAAAAAAAAAAACAGACCTCAAAGTATAAACACAAAGAGTGAATTCTAATGTAAGCTGTGGACTTTGGTTACTAGTAATATATCAGTATTAATCAATTGTAACAAATGTACCATAGTAATGCCAAAATAATAACAACATAAATTATGTGTGTGTGGTTATATAAGAATTTTCCATATTTTGTGTAATTTTTCTGTAAATCTAAAACTGCTCTAAAAATAAACTTTAAAAAACAAAAAAGAAAGAAACCCCATAGCCATTAATGGCCATGTCCCATTCCCCCTAATCCATCCTCCAGCTCTAGGCAACATGTAATCCACTTTCTTTCACTGTGTGCTTGCCTATTCTAGACATTTAATATAAATGGAATCATAATATCTGGTCTTTCTTGTCTGGCTTCTTTGACTTAACATAACATTCTCAAGTTCAAGCCATGTTGTACATGTATCAGTATTTCATTTCTTACAACTGCCAAATAATATTCCATGTGTAGACATACCACATTTTACTCATCCATTCATCAGTTGATGGACACGTGGGTTATTTCCACTTTGGGGATATTACAAACAATATTGCTATGAACATTCATGTACAGTACAAGCTTTTGTGTGGGCATATGTTGTCACATCTCTTGAGTATACACCTAGTAGTGGAATACTTGGGTTTGATGGCCACTCCATGTTTAACATTTGGAGGCACTATCAAAATGCTTTCCAAAGCTGCTGCACAATTTTACATCCCCAACAGAAACATAAGAGGTTTTCAATTTCTAGCCATTTTGCCAACACTTGTTACAATGTTTCTTTTTTATTATAGCCTCCTGGTGGATATGAAGTGGTATCTCATTGAAGTTTTGATTTGCATTTCCTTTACAGCTAACAGCATTGAACATCTTTTCATGTGCTTATTGACCATCTGTATATCTTTGAAGAAATGTCTATTTAAGTCATTTGTCCACTTTTTTTCGGGTTATTAGTCCTTTGATTGTTGAGATGCTAAGAGTTCTTTATGGATTCATGATAAATGTCCCTTTTTAGTTACATGATTTATATATATATATATTTGTTCTCCCACTATAGATTTTCTTTCCACTTTAACGATGGTTTACTTTGAAGCACAGAAGCTTTTAATTTTGATGGAGTACAATTATCTATATAAGTCATGGATGTTGATCCATGCTTCCAAGTTCTCAAATTATAATTTAAGTTTATGGCAAGATCTTGATCCAAAAAAAAGAAAAGTTCATTCTGTTGGTGGGTATGCTTTAAAGTTTATGATTAAACCCCTTAATGTAGGTAGAATTTGCTTTATTCACTTGCATCCTAGCTTAAAAATATTGTGCATTATTTAAGCATTGCAATTTGATATCTTCTTGGAAAGGTATAATTAAATTAAAGTCGAGACACTTTTGGGGTCTGACATATGTTGGGAAAGTACATTGTATACCTCAGGTGTGTTTTAAGCCCAAATAAGACCATGTTACATACTAGAATTTTTGTACAACATAAGTATATAGTATCACTAATTTAATTGATAATTAAGACATTTTTCATCCACTAAATTTTAAAAGCATCCTATTAAAGCAGTCACATATTTATAAGGACACAGAACTCAAGTGTTCCCATTTCTTAGACAGTTACATGAAGTTCTTCCTGATTTGAAAAAATTCAAAGAAAAATCTACTTTTACTCGCAACACTTTTCTAACAAATAGCATTTAAAAACCTAAACTAACACACATTTACTTCAATCCATAAAATGGGTACATTCTCTTCCTTCACAGAAGAAACTTATCTAAGGTCAAACGAATGGCATGTGATAGGGTCAGGATAAGAATTATGCATATAGCCTTACTAGAGGTGTGCTGGTAAAAGTTTAACAATTTCCTTCAGGGGATAAATATACATCTATATGTCTCTGTGAGTGTAGAGTTACTATATATATAACCATAGCATACTAACTGCTTTAAAAATGTAGGCAGTTAATATTAATATACAAAAATTAATAAAATATACAATAGTCTTTATTGTAAGTTCAATAGACCTATAACTTCAGTGCGACTTGATATTTCTTGCAAACCCACTATCAGTTTTTATAATTCCATCATGAACAATTGTGTCATAATATCGGACTATGAATAAATGCTCGATTACTATCTGATTCAGCAAAGAAGTGAGCAGTGTCACTGACAAATGAGTGTCGCTCCAACATGAATGCTGGCTGATATTTTTGTTTAGATTAATGAATAAGATAAAGGAGAAAAAAATGAACAAAAATGCCAGACTTTCACTCGTGTCAATGAGGTGAGAAATTTATCTTTGGGAGCAGATAATAGTTTTTGAATATTCAAAAGAACATTTCCTCAATTTGGGGAAGGGCTGTTCACAGGACGATGGTGACAGTCACAGCACAGTTTTTAAATTTAATGTTCATTAATAATATAGTCACCATCACTTTAACTCCGAACAATAAGCAAAACAATAAATCGGGTGCTGATTTCCGTGCTGGGAATACTCCCACCATGGCTGATTTCAAGCTAGTAATATGACGTCATTGGGCAGGGAGCTGGGAAAAGATGGGAAGTGGTACATTGTTAAATAGCATTTCCCTACAGATACAAATGAAGCAAAGCACTTCTTGAGCACAGACAATAGTAAATAATTAGGATATGCACTGTGTGTATCTGTTACCTCTATAATGCAATTTATTTAGCTATAAATGTATACCAATAATTTTTATTTTTGAATGGGCAAATAATATTCCTAAAGATTTAACTGCTGGCTCTCACTAGACAGTCTGATCTCATTCTAGCACACAGTTCTGTCCACTCCACACCAGTCAGTTCTGTCCACCTTACAGAATTTTATCACTAGGTTCATGCAAGTGTTTTGCAGTTTAAAAGGTTTTTCCTTTCTTATTGACCCCATATTTTACAGAAACAGGAAGCACACAACAGCATTCAATTGTTCAGGTTCATTGTCTGATATTCCTAACTGATTATCTTCTATGGGTACATGATCTGGTGCTTAGTCTTTTAACAGTGAATACCGGTGTGGAGAACAGCTCCAAAAAGAACCTAGCAGAGTTAAAGTTATCTTGTCATGGAACACCAACAAATAAAAGTGGTATGAGCAGGGATGTATGCTGGTGGAGAGGCAGGCTCTGGAAGTATCCTGGGTTACTGACAGCTCATCACTTTTTGCCTGAGTAACCCCAGGTCACTTGGCCTCACTATGCCACAACTTC